>QVNW01000512.1:0-70421 GCA_014825475.1 Pseudomyrmex flavicornis
GTAAATAAAATTAGGAATTAGAGAAAGTTAGGTTATAAAAACGTCGGTTTACAGGTCTCTATCCAGTTTACAAGTCGGGCTCCAGTACCTTCTTAACGTCGTTATCATACGTCTAGATACTGTAAATTGCACACATGATGAAGGTCGACTCAATTTATCTCTTGCTCGTCTTGTACATCGACTTGCAATATTTCCGACTTATCGCTCTCACCGATAGCTTCGCGAGTCGGCTTAATTCGAATCTTATCCTGTATCCGCATGAAGTTCTACTCTATCTAAAAAGTCAGTTCCGATCAACAATTTCTGTCGTCCCCGTCGTTTGCAATCCATGAGCTTTCGCGATGTTTCGCAGTTCGGTCGTCTTGAAATCGCTCGGTTCTGTTGTTATCTTTGCTGTTTTCAGCCGGCCTCACACATAATATTGCTCACACGCAGTGGTGCGTCGCAAGATTTGCATTTCTTTCAAGTTCGTCATTGACTAACTAACTGACTCTTGACGCGTAGAGTCGCATTTTCTTTACATATGCATTTTATAACGGTATTGTTATCCTTCCGCTTGTCCCGCACATGTGGCAAATTTCTTAACGCAACGATTTTTCCAAAAATCCTAAACTCTACAAATATACGTATCTACTTAATTGTTTTTTCATAGTTATACTACTTGTCCGCAAAGCGATTGAACTCATGCGATTAAATCAATAATCGTGTTATGATAATTAATGCGATTGTCGCTTCTTTATGACGTACACTTTATGAAGTATACTGTCATACCGGAACTAAAATCGTTAAAACGATTGAACGACGTGTGAACATTTCCATAAATCTGTCAAAACTATAAATCGCTTTTCGTTGAAATGTATTTAAAAGCGCCACTTGTCTTCGGTAACAGACGGCGATAAGTTTTCTCAAATAGCCTAGTTTCTTCGTCTTTTGTTTCCGTATCGACCGAAGTTGTCATGTATCTTAATAAATCGCGCGTTAGCCTTCAATTTTGCACCGACACCACACGGAAAAAAAAAGATTTATTAGAATAGCAAGAATTTAGTTATTATATAATCAGCGCAAGAAAAATTTATTGAGTTTATTGAGATTTTTGTTTCGTCAACAAGATATATGTTTTGTTAGCACAATACATAAAACTTTTTTTCCGTGCACCTATCGCATACGCTAGACTCATGCTTTTAAAACAGTTTCGCGATTTTGCGTGTATTGTATATGTAAATTACAAGAAAAAATTGACCTTCTCTCTACAAATCTTATGCACGCTGCAAATAAAACTTGAGAGTGAATTGTTTTAGTTACTAAACAAATATATATTATCTACAGAAACTAAAAAAATTAAAAACTTTCAACAGATATATTTACATACATATTGCTTGGTTGTTTCACGCATAACATAAACAAATTATGCATTTTAAAGTGTTTGTTTACTATTGATAAGAGGTATGTCGGGATTCGTACTGGTAATTCCAAATTAGAGATTGTGTTGAGCTGTTAGAACCTTGAGCTAGTTGTTTTATAAAAAAAGATTTAAAGTTGATTATTTAAACATCTTGATTTTTAATTTTAAACCAAAATGTTTATCTAGCAGTTAGTAAAAAAATTAGTAAACTAAATAATGTATTTAGTTATGTTAACTATAACGAATTTAGTTATGTTAACTATACTGTATTTAATTATGTTAATTATAAAAACCTATTATCTTATACGCTTAAAGTGAATCTCAAGTATATTATTTTTGACATTTTAAATGCAATTTGTACAATAAAGCTCAACAGTAACGTTGAAGAATTTCGTTCTGCAAGTTTTGACAGAAGAAAGAAACGGAGTCTATACTGACAATGAAATGGCATCCGTTCGAGTGCAGCGAACGATAGCGCATCTTCCTTTTTTTTCGCGCTTCCGTTGAAAAATATAATATTCCTCGCAGTGCCACACGTTAAGCGCATACCCAGATTGACGCACCTTTTATTAATTCAAGTTGTCCGGAAAGGTAATGGCGCGCGTGAGCAAACACGCGATCCGCGCAAGCACCTGCGGCGTTTTCCTCTGGTTCCCGTCATGTGAACATTATAAGGCTGCCACGGTACATAGCGCGAGGCTGTCGGAAGCTTACGACGAGGAAGACCGCGATATGAGTACGCGCGCGGGGAATCCGACAGTTTGCATTATAACGCGGGTGGAAAAGCCGAAGGAAGAATTCAAGAGGACGTCAATATAAAATCCGTTTCGCGACGTTCGCCCGTTCGGTGTTGTTCTCCGTAACGCATGTTCAACGAGAAAGGAGAGAGAAGGGATGACAAGCGATATTCAATGAGCGAGAGAAATGTTTGCATTGTTGTTCTGACGCCTGAACACGTGGGATATTCTTGAAGATTACGCGCCACGTGCTCGGCTGCGACGTCAATGCGACAGTTATTTTTCTTTCCGAACATTCAGTTTCCTGAAATCGCGAGCGATACACATGTAATGTTTCGTCGGAAACATTTCCTTCTTCATAAAATCTTTCACTTTCGTCATTCATCACCTTCTGCGCTTAGCTGTCGACGATACATTGTGCAATCGGATATCGATGTGTATCATATAAAGGTCTTTATATTATCTTTAAATTATCATACAATATTAGTTGGTCGTAAAAATAACCTGCTGAAGTATTTTTCAAACATTAATAAAAACTATCTAGACTGCAAATGTTAAAATATAATAAACATAACGGAATTGTTATTTAGAATCGATGCGCGATGAACGAAATAAAGTTACAACTGCTTTTCGGAATATTATGTTTGAATTCAATTGTAAATATATGCGTTACTAACTTTATGCGGCAACGTCAAAGTAATGCGATGAGATTAATTTGACGATTTGCAATTAGACTGAATACACTGATCGACAAAAAAACTCGTAAAATTGAAAATCAATCAGTTTATGTACATTTTTCAGATGTATATATTGTTTTTTACCTTATATTTATAAATATCACATCTTTTGCTTTCTTTCTCGTTGCTGATGTTTAACATTTTTTTGGTCTGCATTTATAAAATTTTTTAAAATGCGATTAATTAATATCTGTTACATTAATTAACTTTATCACAAAGTAACGCGCCGAGAAAGAACGAGCGGGGAAAAAATCTGGCGGGGGAGATAAGAATTCATCTAATTGAAGTATTTTAATTATTCTGTCCTTAAAAGGAAGTTCAGAAAGGGCACGAGTAAATTTTAGTGAATATCACAGGAACTTTAACTCGGACGACTCGTCGACTATTAAAAGGTAGTTAAATAAAATACCAGCTATCTAAGGAAATTACAAACGGAACGAAGTATAATTACTGAGAGAGGAACGTCATATAAAATTCACCGTTTAATTGCGATTTCTATTCTACTTGTCTATATCGACTTGCTGTGTTTTCCGTTCGGCGTCGTATAATAATACACACATAGAAACAAAAATCACATAAAAATCTCTCTACGAACGTTTTTCCAACACAATAGGAAAAGTTGTCTAAAAATAATACCGACTGTGGCCGCGTGTTCGGCATTTTTCCAAATACGCTTTGAGCAAACATGTCTGCAGCGCATTTTTTTACCACCGCGACCGTGAACGCAAATATGTGCTAATGGATGTGCATCGGTAAAACATCGACAATGTTTAAACATCACGTCAATGTTAAACTTGTCGGCCGTTTCTGTGTTAGATACCGATTGTGCAAACATTATCGAGCATATCGCATCGGTGCGGTCAAAATGCACGTGATGCACTTTCAACTCGGAAATACCAATGCCGCGATTTCGATTGCGCGACTTGACATATTTAATATGAAACAGATAGCATACATAGAAAGCAAAAATAATTACAAAAAAATTTCCATATGTTTAAGTGTTTTATCTTATTTTTATCTCTACGGCGCACGCTCAGTCGGAATTACTGCAAATTTCTGTTTAAAATACCGTGGAATATTACACGTGAGCACAATTATGTGAAATTTTTAAGACGTGATATGACAAAGAAATCCACCGCAATTTATTCACACTGTGTATATCGTTGTCAGTGATTCGACCACCGAAGCGGGACGGTCGTTTGTATCTACCTTCGATTCCGTCATTAAGGCAACACTCATGGTTTATTCAGACCACACCGAGTGAAGCAACGAGAAAGGGAGAAAGAGAGCGGCGAAGCTGTGTGTGTTGGCCGCACGATGTCGACCCTCCAGAGTCACTTGCTCATTCAGTTGATTACGTCGATCCCCAAGTATGGCTCTTTCCCTATGTCTGGGGCAGCCCGCAATCCCGCCAACGCTATAGAGATTGTTTTACGCGCGATCTTGAAATATCAGTTGACCCGTCAACGTTTACAGATTCAAACAAAAATCTTTCTCGTGTCGGCGATCCACATATCTTCTTTTTTGGCAAAAAACGTATATAACGTATAACATTTGTATTACTTCTACTTTTCTAGAGGTTTCTCAAGTTAAATAATGTTACACCTAATGTTACTATTATTATTGAATTATTTATATTATTTAATTTTATAATATATATTTTAATTTAGAAAAAAACATAAACAAGATATCGTATAACATGAAAGATGATTAGCGTTATTATAAATGCCGCTGTAAATAATATTGTGATAAGCAGCGCAATGATGTCGATATTATAAAGTTGATACCACGGTTCGTCGGTTTTAAATCGCAAGAAATCCTGTTCTTTATGACGCATCACGAATTCTATCCACCACATTGCAATTTCCATACTGTCATATGGTTGATCTTTGAAGACAGCGCTTAAATACTTCATTTTGTCCTTATACCTAAATATTTAAATATTCGTTAAATATTGTTTTAATCGCATTATTTTGCATTTTACAAACATTTCACAAACATTTCTCCAAGTAATAATATACATATCTGACTTGCATGTTTACATGTCATAGAAAAACTCTATAATAAATTTTATTTGCATTTATATCTCGAATAATTTATAACAATAGAAATATTATATCGCATGATACTTCTTCACGCATGATACCTGTTATCACTGGTAATCTGATTAATAACTGACTGAAGCTTTTCTGCGGTTAATTTTTTGCAGTTGATGTGTAATGCCCCGCCTAAAGAGACCAAGCGATGAACTCGGCCTACTTGCTCGTATAGAAAAGGAATTCCCACGATTGGAACCGCGTAATAAATAGCTTCTTCGGTACTCTGGCATCCGCCTTGATAAATAAACAGCTTGATTTTTGGATGAGCTGCGCAAACAAATATAATTCATTCAACTAGATTATCAATCGCGAAATAAGTGCGTCACACTTTTAATTTTTACCAAGTATGCCTTGTTGCGGGAACCACTTCGAGATAAATATATTATTACCGAGATACTCCGGTAACTGCTCGCGCGCAAATTTCCATACTACTTTATATGGTAACTTCGAGAACACTTGAACTAAAATCTTCAGCCATTCTCTTGGGAACATTTCATTGCGGATAGTGCTTCCAAAACTCACGTAAATAAATTCATCGCCGTTTAGGAATTGTATTAAGTCCTTGTTATTGATTGTATAAATTTATTGCACACGTTTTATATTAACCAATAAACATATGCAATAAATAACACAAGTAAACTACGCAATTATTCAAAATATATAATGTAGTAAAATATATTTAAGAAAAAAATTTACTTACTTCTGGCAAAGATGGTGGCGGTTTTTTTATATGAAAACCGCTAAAATGTACTAAATTTGGATGTTCAGGTCTGGGATACACATGCGTCGGATTCTCATTTGTCAAGTACAAACTTATATTCTTCACTATATCTGTGACAGGTGGTATGTCGTTTCCGAGATATTTTCTAATGGTTTCTTGTTCAATATGCACGAAAGTATTAATCCAGTAATAAATATATCCCCACGTAACAATAAAGTTTCGCAGCCTTTCCCAAATCGACAAGTTCTCAGTCAGTATACCAAAATCGTAAATAATTTCCCAATTAGATGGGTGCGACGGATATATAGGACTACCAAATATGTATCGGTGATAATTGTGTAAATGCAAACTCGAAAATCCTGTGTGTTTAACAAGTTAGTCAATATAAATTTTCTCTTCCAGAACGTCATCAGATATTCTGCGTAAGTTAATATTTAATCTTTTAATGTACACTTATCTAAATGATAGTATTATTTTTTATTATTTTAAAATCTTTTGATTTTTTTTATTTTCTCGTGTATATTTTATACTTACGAAAATTATCTCACCTATGATAGGAGCGTTAAATCGATGTGCCAGAGCGAATAGAGATGGGCTGCTTATTGCTTCTACAATAACCGCATCAAACGTTTCATTACTGTCGTGTCTATAAAGTTTTTTAACTTCTGAATTATTGAATATAGCGATGCTGATTTCCGTTGATATTTTAGTCATAGTTATGGGCATTTGTATCTCAGACAATTCCCATACATTCATATTAAGCAATAAATTTTCAACCTTGGGGTTTACTTCTTGTATGATTATTTCCGTATAGCTTTGTGATGTATTTCTCATTGAATGTGGAGTTATGACGATCAGTTCGTGTCCGCGTTTGTTTAATTCCGAGCAAAATGACTCGATAACTGTTTGATGACTGTAGAAAGGTGCGATTGTAATCATAAGTATTCGTTTGGCACTTGCTACATTGTTCGTCGATATCGAAAATAAAAGTAAACTGATACACGTTGCACAAGTGACGAGCCACATTTTGTCATTATTCTACAAACTCTCCGTACATTTATATATATATATAAGCGTAGTCCAAGCAATTGTATATTAACATATACGTGATAGACAAGTGATTAGATATTTTTGCAAATGTAACATGACTAAATATACAAATTTTATGCAAAATATGTATAAAATATGTGCTGCACGCATAGATATATAAGTATAAACTAGAAATTGCGAGATATTCGCTTCGCGACGCGTAGTAGCTACATCGTGTGAATTCGCAAATAGACGAAAATAACCGAACGTTTCTCTCTGAAGCTTTACAAAAAATTTAACGGTGTGAATTTAATGCTATATGCAACAGCGTAACTTAATAAAATCGTGTATTATAGAATAAAAGTTATTGTAAAATATTATTTTTAAAGAAAATGATTAATATTTTATAAATATTAATCATTTAAATATTAATCATTTTTTTCAATTTTAAATATTAATCATTTTTAAAGAAAATGATTAATATTTTATATTTGAAAATATTTATTTTTATTTTTTGAAAATTTAAATTATATGATGCTTATACAAAATGTGATGATAACTTTTCTATCTATATGCTACCCTATTCACACGAGATATGAGCAAAATATTCATAATATATTATAAATATTGAACTATGTAAGAAATATGAAATACGCATAAGATACGTGCATTTAAGCACATGCAGTATGCAAAATAGAAAATGAATTTTTTACATCTTTAATGACAAAATGCACTTCTAGATCTCGCTCCTTTATATCTATTGATAATAGTAGAATATGTAATATGCTCTACGTAAACAAAAAATAAGGATAAAAAGTATAATGAAGAAAAATACATATAGCAGTAAAATATGTATAACATACCAAGGATTTAAAAAAAAAAAAACATCGAAAACCATAGTGTGGACGAACGAATAAAAACTGTTCGCTCCTGCGTAAGTCCGGAGGCGTTTGTCTAACGAGCGAACGGTTTCGATCGTCTTATGTCGTCTTTTTGTTCGCGAAAACTTTTCTTTTAAACCTAGTGTATAAGTGCAACCTCCCAAGGGTATCTTTGATTAAACCTCGCGCGTACCAACCAACACACAATATCGCCTGAATATAAAGTAATCCTTCTCTCTTCGCTCGCAATCCGAATTTTCCCAGGTGAACGCTGAGAACTATCTATCCGATTTTAATTAATACCATCCTATTGATATATTTGATCCGCGAAGCGCGTTTGCAAGCACCAAATGACGTATTGCATTTCGAGCTGCACGTTCGAGTTACACGCACGCGCGTGCGTTTCTCGTGCTCTCGCATACTTTCTTTTCTCTACACGCAGAATCGAATATCCAAGTTATGCGGTGGTGTTGTGTGTAGTTTTGTGAATATACGAGCTAAACGGAAGAAACTGTATGAACGCGTGCCTTTTGTGTGCTCAGAAGAATATCTATTTGCCAATACAGCTCGCGCTATATATCCCACGCTGTGTGTGTTTCAAATTGCACAATAATATCTCCCTCCCAGTTCGCGCTTTTCCATCCGTTCGTGCTCGCCCCCGCACTTTCTCACTAAACGCGAAAGAAAAGGAATTTCTCGGCAAAGTTTAAGAAATTCCTCGCTACTTGCCGCGCTCTTTTTACATAAATAACGTTCCGCCAGTTTCCTGAGTAATACGCCGAAGTATCATAGCTCCCGAGAAAAGGTCGGGGGATGTGCTCGCTCGCTTCGGTCGAGCCGCTTGAAAGATTCCGCCTTCATTTTCATGCCGAATCCCGCTACGGAATTTCCGAGGTGGACGTTCGACCTAACCGACGATTCGAATCGCAACCGCGAAAGCAATGGGAATATTTTTCTTTCCCGAACGATCTGAATTTCTGCCAATACACGACTACGGCTAGAGAAACAAATCTACGATCTCTCCGTACGATTGTCCGACGACGATCTGAAATCGCACTCTATAGCTCGGCTTTTCTGTCGCGAAAATCAAATATGATCTTACATCTTTATATAACAATGCAGTTTATTTACCAAGTACTTTTATGCAATTAATTAGTAAAACGCGTGTCTTTCTTCTGTCACCCGCTTCTCGTATGTAGAACATTTTAATGTTGTGTGTTCCGTGATAATAAATTAAAATGTAATACAATATGTATCTCGGAAGTTTTAATTATCTAGAAAACGATTATTTTTACGAACTCTTCTACTTCTTTCCTAAATCTCTCACGATCAATAAAATTTTGCTTTATTTTTTTTCAACATACGTCAGCTCATCAAGAAATCACAGCGAGGTATCGAGAAAGTACCTCGCCAACTCTGAAATACGATTCTTCCCTGGCGTGGAATAATTTTTATCATCGCCATAGACAGTTGAATATTCAGGGGAATCCGTTCGATTCATCTGCGCACGTGAATATTCAGCAGTTCCGCTCGTCCGTCCCGTCCGCCCTTACACCCTCCTCCTCTCATTTCCTGCCGCGCCTTTCCGCTCATTCGTATCTATGATTCACAAAGAATCCGCGGTTTTGTGATACGCGATGAAAATAAACCGCACGATATCACCGTCGCGATTCCCTTTGTCTGCCGCGAGTGCGACTATATAATAACGCTGACGTCTTTTACTTGAAACGCGCTTTGAATTCATCCAAATGTATACTGATACATTAAATTCTTTTTATTGCCACGGTTTTAACTTCTCATGATTTTTTACGATAAGACAAAATCGTAAGAATAGATCGTAAAAATTTGTACAAACTCTTAGACTAACATTTTTAATTTTGGACAAAAATTTATTTTATCAATTTAATAAAGACAGAAAGTACATATTAGAGAGAGCTTCAGCTGAAGACAACAAATAAAAAGTAACAATGTAAAATTAATATAAATCCTTTATAAACGTCATCATTCAGTCCAGATAATATATATATTATATAACTAGCTCATATCTATTCCAAATTTAATCTCAATCTCTGCTAGTGATAGCCTCGATAGTATTATTAACGGTTCTAGGTCACTCGGTTCCAATCCACACACAGATCTCTGATCTTCTTCTACGTAGATCTCACGCGTGTTTTTCTCGGCGCCAGTTTTTTAGATTAGAGAATTAAAATTGGATGGTGGGTTGGATGTAATCGCGCGGATGCACGAATCTATCTCCGTTTCTCTCCACGAGAGAACGGAGAATTCAAATGCAGTCACATCAGTTGCATGGCACGCTGGCTCCACATGCTTTTGAATAGAGAGCAATCGCAAAGCCGAGTCGTCTCGGCAACTTGTAGCAAGCTTCAGCAAAGTGGAGAATCGTTTGTGGCAGGCCACAGGCCTTTATATGGTAGCAGGAAGCTGCGTGGAACTCGATATTGCGCAAGGCGCGACGTAATGACGCGTCGTCGCGCTTCATTCCGGCGGTTTCTCATGGAAGAACTCGATCATGCCGACGCGACGAACTAAGCTTCTCACCTAAGTTTCTCCTCTCGCAAGCGTGCACGTAGTCGCGCGCGAATGTCATTAATCCCGCATGACAATTAGATCCGCGGGATATCTCTGGCGACACGTCACTTAATCGCTACGTGACATTCCGCGTTTTTGCGTCACGTCAGGTGGAAAGGCGAAATTAAAATTTCGCCCGAATACGCACGCCCGATATGGCGTGGCAGTTGCAATTTCACGCATGGCGTGGCAACCTCGCCGCTCTACGCAGCCTCCCGCGACCGCACGATCCGCTACTGCTGGGAAATTAATACCGCGCGCGCACTCTCTGCCGCCGCTCGCACGTGATCGCGTATGGTTTTTCGTGGATTTAAGAGTACGCAGCTGGCGCGCGAGCCGCTTTCCGTGAGTTAGATAGGCGTTCTAAAATTTACAGGACATAGGTGATATAGGCGACCAGGAACAATAAACGAGTCTCCCCGACTGCTGGACACATTTGAATTCGCTAGCGCTGCGATTAGACGCGACGATATTCGCTCGTATTTTGCATGTTACGATTATTCCGTTCTTAAAATACGACGCGTACCATCCCATACTGACGAATGTATTTCCGAAGCGACGTTCTCACGCAGAGCGATCATATTAAAAAAAAAAAAAAAAAAAAAAAAAAAAAAAAAAAAAAAAAAAAAAAAAAAAAAAATACAGTCTTCGAAACAAATGTTCTGCAGTGCGGATCAACCGTGTTCGCCTTCCAATTTCATCACGGTCATCGTTTACTACGCGCTGCAGCGGCAATTTGCGAAGCGCGAGCGACGCAGATCGAGTGCGAAGGCAGTAGTAGCGGAAACGTGCGAGAAACAAATGAGACTTGAAAATGTGACGAATCGCGAAACGACTCCGACGCGTGCCGTCGCTGGCATTTATAAACGTGCAACAATGAGCGAAACGTATGACGCTGTGTCTTTCCGGTGACACGCGAATGCACACGGCACAAAAAGTGTGAAAAGACGAAATGTTGTACACTACGGCGAAAAGTTTAATCACTGAGCACAATATCTACTTCTCTTTCTATTAAAATATTTTTCTTTTAACACTTTTTTTTTGTAAATATAATTAAAATATAATTAAAATATAATATAAAAATATAATTAACGTAAAAGTTATAAGCTCTCTTGACCAATCTTTTTAGCGTTCAAAGAAAACATCTCATCAATTGAAGCTGAACCCGCGCGTTTGTTTTTTCGAACGTGCGACGGTTCGCCAGAGAGGAAAATAGAAGGAAAATTAGGCACTGCCACTCGAAAATCGGATGAAATGCGCAAAATCTTGACATCTCTACGGTTTTAAACGATACCAACACCGTCACAAGTGTCGTGCTATTTGTTGCCTTGTACGCTTTAACGTTTGTGACATGTGCGTATCGCGTTTTATTATCGCGCGCGCGTGTGTTCGCCGCTTGATTTTCCGACCGTGACTACTGGCGGGAAATTGCGGCGATAACGCATTTAACCCTTTGGCTTTCTCGCCATGGATCGTATAACGCGGTGAAACGTAATATTGCCGTCTACGGTAACGACGTATTCGAAACCTTCTCGTACGTCTTTACGTGTCACGTATAAAATGATAAGAAAAGAGATAAAATTTGTGAATAAAATTTCTATATCTATCATCATAGCAACAGAAGTTCCCTTGATAAAGAAAAGAAACATGTGATAACAATATAGACTTTCTTAACTATTAAGAATATTATATATATTCTCTCTACATAAATTTGTTCTATAAAAAAAACTTGAAAAAGTATAATATAAAAAATATAAAAAATGTAAAAATACACCGTAAATGTTATTCAAGAACAACTGGAACGATTTGCGCGTTAAGAAATTTTCCCGAATCTCTCATGTGTGCGTATCTTTTGTATGTACGTACACAAAAGATTACATAAAAAAACGTGATCTGTGTGTACGCGACAGACTATGCGGCGATATACATATATATTTCGTGAAGCGAGCTTATCGGACAGAATGTGTTTGCGTCATATTTTACGAGACTTTGTCTGGGAACGATTACGTCGTATAAGTATGTATAAGTATGTATATTTAAGTACGACTCACATGGCTAACGACTAAGATAAACAACATTTGCGCATGCGATATGATGGGATGAAGACAAGAGTCGCGCGGCCAAGTAGGTGTAGCCTTGTTGCATCTACTGTGGCTTAGGCCACAGTTAAGCTTCATCGATGTCTCGTACATTAGATACTCCCACGGTAATCTCGGCTTATGCAGATAGGAGGATCGGGAGAGATTAATTACTCATTCAGTTGGGAGTTAGGCCTATTGACTTAAAGCTTACCTTCCCCACCTGTTCCTCTCGATCAGATCAGAAATTAGTCGGAAAAGCGTATTCTCGTATATCGAGAATTTATCTAGGAAAAATGTGATTGCTTCAAACGTGAAACTTTTTAAACTGAACTTGAATTATGTACATGTGGATAATTCTCCGGTGAACATTGGAAAATCTAAAATTCTATTAAAACTTTCACCAAGCCGTTAAATTAAATTGAAGTAACTATCTTCGGAAATATTTTCACTTGAAGGAAAAGTTTTGCGTGACTTTTTGGAAAATCACGGAGCGGAACTATCGGTTATGGGCTAACAAGAGAAATCCCAGCGCGCATTGATACAACGATTAGAGGACTTTAAAGGCACGATCGGTGTAATAAGTTACCGTGTTGCGAAAAAAAGAAAAAAAGAAAACGTATATCTTTCTTTTTTGGATCCGGTAAAGCTACGTACGTGACCGGGATTCCTGAAATGTTGGACGAAAAATGCGGCTGTACACATACACGTACGTATCTCCGAATCGCGGAGATCTACAACAAATCTCGCGCTGCTTGTGTCCCGCGTTAATATTAAATCTGTTGAATTGTCTTTTGTCTGATATATCATTATGTTTATTCTATTTTATATTATATGCAACAGAGAGAAACGTGTTATCGCGTTATAACATTCGGACATTTAGGTAAAAAAATGTAATGAGCTCGTTAATACATTTTCTTTTATCGGTGCACAATAAATTAAATGCATTTTGCGGGAATCAAAAATATATTAACAAAGTAATAAAATAATTTTGGCAAAAATTTTTTTAACTCACTTTACGCGTATAAATTATCCAATTTTACGCGACGCGCAGTCATGTTTGCTCAAACAATTATGGATATTGTCAAGTTGTAACTTTTACACCATTTAAACTGCACTGGCGCGCCAATTAAAAAAAAAAAAAAAATTCGACAGCTGCGAACCTCGTTCGAAACAGCGCGCCGTCGACATTCTAGAACGCAACAAATGGAATTATACGTCGCTGCGAAATTGCATACCATTCACTGATGCGTATTTTCAACAATTTATTTAGCCGAACACTCGTTCTTGCACCGGGTGTAAACTGCTAACCGGATTTCATTCTTTTGCAGAACGTGTCGTTCGGTATTTATGTTATTCCAAAATGTAATCGTCCCGGTTGGCGTTGTGTTTAATCGCATAACTTGATTGAAATGCTTGGCAAGTTTGCGTTGGCGGGTTGAAGTGTTTTAAACAAAAGTTTATGCGAAACCATCTCGCGGATATATCATCGGCGCAACACATACCGCGCAAAATTGAAATGCCTCTTGTCCCTACGTCCTCGACTGAACGAGAACGATAACAGTACGTAAGTATGTTTGCGCTGCCAACGAATGGGATGAGCTCGAACGAAAATAACGACGGAATTGCGACAAAAGGGTCGGAGAAAGGAAAACGCTGTCAAATCGACAACGCGCGGATGAATATGACAGACTGTGAAAAATAACACACGTGCGCGAGTGTGCTTTGCATATTACTTTGCATATTACTTTGTAAAACTTACTTTGAAAAAGAGCCTATTTTTGCACGCATTGAATCAAGACAGTTTCCCTCTTAAAAATCCTTTTTTTTTTTTTAATCCAAAATATGCGCAATAATGCTAATGCGTTTGTAGCGCGAAACGTAGAAGAAGAAACACAATTTCATACCGTGACTTCCTCAATTATGTGAAATTATACGAGAGCCGGAAAGCGGAACGAGGAGGTGCTTAACTTTCGCGCTCTAAAGCTCTCGAGCGATAGAATTTGCGAGTACACGAAGTACCGATGCCAAATGTTTTTACGACTACAGCTGACTGGTATAACGATAGAAATTCGTTGTTTGGGCAAAAACTCCTGTCGAGTTTTGGGGACATTATCCGCAAGTAAATTACCATTCCTTCTTACAATACACGCGCTATTCGCGACGTGTGGTGATTTTTCTTTGAAATGCCTCGGCTGCAAGACAAAATGTTATCACAGATAAATGTTCTTTATCTCTCAAAAAATCTAAATCTTGTAATTTACAATTTAAATATAAAACAATTTACAACATCTTTTATCATCATTATTATCTGATATGTTTTTTTAGAAACATATATGTAGACTCTTTATATATTTTTTGGATGACAAATAAGATTAATATCTCTTTCTCTCTCTCTCTCTCTCTCTCTCTCTCTCTCTCTTTCTTTTCAAATCTTAATGACGAGATTTGTTTTACACGTCAGACTTATGTCGATCATTTTTTCTCGTGAGGGTTTCATCTTTCTTAACGTGAAGAAACTTTTATGGGATGTACCGTAGAAGGGTCCACTGACGTAGTTCGAAAGCTCTGCCACGTTGATGGATTCAAAATGTACAGTGTGATAATATAAAAAAAATTGTGGTAAAAAAAAAAAAACAAAAGAACGCAATTTCTCTTCTTGGTTTTCGTCTGTTACACGTTACTGCTACTTCTAAAGTAATTGTTCTACCGTTAGTTTCTTCAATTTACATACGCAGCAGTTTGTAACAGCGGAATTACGTACACATTACATCGAGCGAGCGGGCGAGCGATGATAATTCTGTTACGCAAATGATTCAGCGTTGGGTCGTAATGTTCATTACGGCTGATTGCACAAAAATCAAGAACTTCCAGTTGATTGCAGTTTCATGACGACTGGATTTTTATGCAGTCGGAGTTTTGCGTCGTCCGTTGTATTTGTCGCCCAGGGAGTTTTTGTTCATTAAAATTTTTCGTGCCGCGGCGACTATTGCAGGTCGCAACGGCATTAGCGAAATCCCACAGCTGCGACTGTATAAAACTATGCACGATGTTGCTCGCGCGTCCGGATGTTTCGCATCTCCATTAACATACCTAATTAATCTTCGATAAATAAACCCTCCCCTCTCGTCGCTGCAAAGCCACGTCACTCGCCACGCATCATTTTTATGCGGAGCGGATCTCGTGAATAAGCGCAAAGTCATAATAAACGTAATTAATGTCGGCATAAGCAGAGATATATATATATTGCGCGGTGCACTTTTGTAGGTGGGTACTTGCAAATTTTTAAGCGGAGAGGCCGGCTTTAAAGAGACTCCACGCTTCGTTTCGTTTTCCTCGTGGAATAATTAAAATTTACGAAAACGCACGCTTCGCCTCCTCTCTCCTGCCTGCGGCCGCGTATATCTCCGCCCGTCTCTATAGGTATATAACGCAGTTCAAAGCTAATAAGAATTATATACTAGCTTATAAAACCATTAAAGGATAGCGTACATAAATAAGTATCCTGAGAGTCGGACGCTGAAGAAGGCGGAAGAGTTTACTAGTTTCTTGCTAAGACTGCTAATCCGAGTTACTCCGCTCGGTACGAACCAAATAAATAGTTGGCCAAGTTTCCATCAAAACAAACAGCCGCACTACTTCCTGAGTTCTTGGCATCAGGATTCTGTTAATCTCCATGTTTTCAGAATAAAGCAAATTAGTCGGCCTTTACTTATGTAACGTATACGTTAAATCGTTCAATTTATTCTTTGTATTTGTTGATTATTAATTAATGTGCACAGGAAACTCAAAGACTAAGCAGTATGTTACTCGAGTAAAAGTCCACGCAAAGAGAAATATGTTATTACTAGCTTGTTTAATCACGTCGTCTGAGTAAAGTGTTTCATGCAACGAATTATCCGTGAAATAGCGTCTTGATAACCGGCAAAGAAGCGGCTGACGAAGCGAAATGGAAGCGCGTTATAACGTAGAACAATTAATCTAAATAGAATGATAAAGAGTCGAGGATTATAACTCAGAACGTGTTAATGCTGTTCCCGCGCGTAAGAGTGGCTCCGAAAACTCGCTCAAAGAGATGATAAAAATATGACGGGCTATATCTGTCGAACATTGATATGCGCATACAATCCGGTTCGCGCGCTCGTCATCGAAAGAGCGAGGCAGCGGACTTAACTAACTGACTTAATAATGACAATGTTGCCGCGAGGATCCCATTTAAATTTGAATCAAGCCACGCGATTGAGTTCCTAGCCGACTCCTTGATGTACCATTCCAACGGGTGCTTCGCATTAATTAAGGCGAGTTGCTCATCAATCTTATTTTCTCTTACGCCGCCGCGGTGGAAGGGAAGATTAATGTAGGTAAGACAGAAAAATCGAGAAAAACCGAGACGCGCATCCTTCCCGTAATTTACAGCCATAGAACAGCGGGTCGCCGAGATGCCGAGCGTGTGCGCGGAAACGATTTTCAGATTCATGCAAATCATTTTTAAGCCATTTTCGCGCAAAATCTACGATTACTCGTGTTTTATTTTGTCGAGTCTTTACCAGTTACGTGCCAAGAAGTCTGTTTCTTTCCGCGACGTTTTGACGTAGCAATAAAATTGATGCACCAAAGTAGAGTGTGCTTTAAAAGCACACATTGATATATGCAAGAGCAACGTATGGGAAAAAGTCGGTTTTATCGGCTTATCCCGATTATAATATTAGCGGATTAAGGAGCACGCCAGCGAACAGGCGGCTTTTACTTTGCTGCGCGACCACGCGTAAAAAATTGAATCGAAATAATGAGTCTGCGCTAATGTTGAAATTACAAGTTGTCATTAGGTTTTACGGGGAGGAAAAAAGATGTAAAAGAGGTTTTTGATATATTAGAAAGACTACTGTTCAAGCTCTTTCCATTATCTAAAAAACTGACAAAGTGGCGTCGTAATTTATATGGGCACAATAAAAAAGGATGAAATCGATGAAACACTTGAACAAAAATTGAGATCACACATTTCCTGTTACCACTTAATTGACTCCGCTTACTAGACGTCACTTATAGTGTCTTCTTCTAATGTATATTTAAGTGTTTATAAAATGTTTATAAAATTTGGTTTTTTCACATATTCTGCACGAAGCTATCGTGAATGCTTAAACAATTTTGCAACCATTTCCATTAGCTAGATAAATTGACTTTCGAATGCATTAAATTGAACAGCAAATGGATGTAAATATGATTGGTCTAATTATAATAATAATTATGACATACCTCTCTCTCTCTCTCTCTCTCTTTCTCTTTCTCTCTCTATAATTGATTGAAATCAGGTTGTGATATATACAGATTGCTATTTTGAATAATTTCGTAAATGTAAATTTACACATAATTCATACATATAATATTTGGAAGAAATTTAATATTTTCAAATTCATCAATTTTTTTCCAATAAATTTTTGTTCATTCTGCAGTAGTCTTTATTTAAAATTCTACAATAAATCTATAATATGTATTCATGTAAAATTATACTAATAAATAACCGAAATAAATTTCAGTATTATTATGCTTAAGTAGCTCTCTCTCTCTCTCTCTCTCTCTCTCTCTCTCTCTCTCTCTTTCTCAAGTGCTATCCGTATATGCTCTAAAAGATAATTTCACTCGAGAGCAGTGCTCGTGCGCAGGCAAATTGGCCATATGGGATAGTGTCTTAACGGGCCGGGCGTAACATCTGATAGTTCAGTAAGTGCAACGTTAAAGCTGAATATAAGGTGACAGTCGCGCCTAAGCTATGAATCCTGACATGTGGCGAGATAACATTCGCCGCGAAGAAGGAGCGCGCGAGTGTGCGTTTATCGTTAAAAGCATCGAGGGAAATTTCGTTGCGAAAACGAAACCGTAAGCATCCCATTATTCTGTATTATTCCACGTCGTCTTTTGTAACGCACTACGACTCGTATTTTAAAAGAGCTGAGTCTCGTTCTCCATTTTCTCGTTATTTCGTTGCCCGGCAAAGAAAGTAACGCTACCGTTCATTTTTAATGAACGTCGAGCGGATCAATAAAGCCGCGCGTTCCGCGCGTGAGGCTATTTAAACACATTATTTATTTATTTATTTGATTTGCTTAAAAGAAACTGCGCCTTTCTCGTTTTCCAATTCATTCTTCCAGACGTTCTTGTTTACTCGTATCTTGTTTGCTAGTGATGTAATGTAAAGATATGCGTGTCGCAATTCGCTCGCTTCTAGTTCGATGTTAGATTCCTTTAATTCTTGTACATTTTGTATAACTGCAAACATTTTTATAATTTATTAAATTTTACTGGTTTTGTGTACATGTATGTATTGTTGTTGTAGATAATTATATTCGCAATTTTACATAGATTACCCAGTTAATTGGACAAGGGAGGATAATCTGAAACCATTAGTAATTGAGATATTCCCTCTCCTCTCTTCCTCTCGTCTACATATGTGTATATTGTATATAATAATCCTCGGTATTACAGATTCATCAGATTAAATCGAGAAACAGAAGTGGCTCTGAATACAAAGCTGTTTCATCCAATCCAACCCACATTCTATTCTGTTCAAATTATAAATAATGAAATGTGTGAATCCTGCGCAAAATCCTTTATTTAAAGTAATATGCTCGAATCTATTTGTATCAAAAAAAAAAAAAAAAAAAATGAAAAGAATCTTTTCGTTGTTGTCGTCTACAATAAAAAAAAAAAAGGTAAAATCCCGAGAAACAACACCAGGTTGACAAATACGTTCTTTAAATACCAAAACATCTTCATTCTCGCTGAAAGAGATTACTTCATAAAAAGCATCGTTCGATATTCTTTTTCGCTTTTGATTGGTCAAACGTAAATAAAAGATCTCCCCTTCCTCGTTCTGTGTGTGCCGCGACACGTCCGACGAGTAAACGTAATGTAACGTATCGCGAGAGAGAGAGAGAGAGAGAGAGAGAGAGAGAGAGAGAGAGAGAGAGATCGCGTTGCGCTGGCGTGGATAAAATATATTTTTGCAGCGGTGCCGGACCTCCACGTCAGTTACAGACGTACTTCGCCGCGATTGCAGCGCTTTTATGGACCGTTTTTACGATCCGCCTCGCTTCTCTTCGCCTTGCTTTTCGCGCCGCGCACTGTACGCGAAACCTTCGCGTGCACACGTTGCACACGCAGTCAATTGCAAACACAAACACGATAAGCGCCGTCGATGCGCGCCCTGTGACGGATCTTGGCGTAAATCGTGTACTCGTGTCGTGCTGAACGCGCGACGTAGCAAGTATATTTTTTTCTCCGAGTTTTAACGCCCCGCGTAATCGCTCGTCTCACATGTTACTCGTTACATAAATAATCCCTTGTAACCTTCCAACGATCTTGTACTTTCGCAGTACAAGAACAGGTTGCAAAAACCAACGGAACGAGTTGTACAATTGTATCTAATGGAAGATCTCGACCAACAACGCAGTAAACTGTCAAATGGCATCGTAGAATAAATTTTATTTACTTACCACATGTGAGTTGTGTATGTGTGTGTATCCATCAATTGATACACGGCACGTGTGCAGTCAAAGCGTTTTTTTACCCTAACACAACCGAATTACTGAAGAAAATCAACTTAAAAAAATTAAAAAAAAGTTTGTATCTAAAAGCTGATATTTTTGACAATTCGAGATTACATGTGCGAGATATATAAAATTAATAGCGCGTGTTTAGAGTTTGCATAACAGATCAATGTTTTATTTATATTAATATTATACAAATAAATATAACTGTCAATATATCTTGCGAAAATCGTGACAATGGTTCGATATTTGTTTACGAACATTATGCGGTACGCATTGTGCTGTACTATTTGTCACAATAGAGCGATATACGCACACACACATTTGGGAAGATAATATAACATTTAATTATAAGAGACACGATTAGAATGAAGAGACGATAATGTGCCAATACACAGAGAGCAAAACGACGTTCCGAGCTTATCATTTGTGTTCCACCTCACCGCAAAACAATGCAGCTAGATCGCCTCCTCGTATTGTACATCCCCGGTCGCGGCAAACTGCAAGTAGTATAGATACGCCACGCGCCCCGGCTTAGTGTCGCAGAAAACGTTAACACAACACAACCGGGATTGCGTTTCTCCAGGAGTTACGATATTGGCCAGGTGTGTGCGTGCGCGAGATTTGTGCGTGGCTCGCTAAGGCTGTATTCACATAAAAGAGAATGAACGGAAAAAATTGCAAGCTTCTCGTTTATGAAAAGTTATTGCGGCGAAAGTGATATTACACAGCGCGAGACAAACAACGGCGTGTAACATTGTTTACTTCGTGTTTCCCCATTCCGGTGAATAATACGAAAGAAACTGTGCACACGGTAACTTATTTCCTCGTACGAAAAAAAACATATGTTTATGACAATATGTTTCTCTCTGAGGTAATTATATTGTATTATTGCGCAGCGATGATGAATAAACACAAACATTTATTTATTTCTACATATTAAGTGAAATAAAAATGTTCACGCGATTTGTAAAATGTATAAGAAGAAATTCGCGCGTAAGAAATTCGCGCGAAATGGAAAAGAACTTTCTACTTCTCCGGGATTTCGCGCTGTTATCTCACACGAGCGAGAAGATCGGCTACGTTATTCGGTTCGATGAGAGCTCAAACCATTTCGTCGGTTTTCTCCACCGTTCAACTCTCCCATCAAATAGCTCTCCCGATCGAACGCTCGTAATCTCCATTCGCTCGTTCGCTTCATTCGCTTGTTCGCGTTATTTCGCTCGAACGTCGATGTGAACGTAGCTTAAAAATCCGGCGCGGCGCACGTGCTTCCGCGAGAGCTCGACTTGAACGCGAGATACAACCAGGCGCTGCCTTTTACTGCCACGACGGGCGCGGCACGCGGGGTTTATCCGCGACGTCGTAGATGCGTTTTGCGGTTGCGTGACAGCGTCCATTCCTCGGTAATAAAATCGCGAAAAAATTGATTTCAATCATCAAAGGGAAAAGAGAGAAAGAGAGGAGCGACCGACCGACTGGCCGGCTTTAAAACCTTTTAAAGTTTTCCCGAGCGCATCGAACATTTTCAATCCTTTGCGTAGGCCGGCAGATAAAATTCCGCGCGCGCACACACGGCGCCGTACACCTCGTACGGTCATTTTCGCATGCGGTTGTGTCGCTCGCGCTTCGCTGGATGTGCGACGGGAAGAGTATAAACCCTGCGCAAAGTCGGTTTATCGCGACGGCTTTTGTTGCCATGGTCGTTCAGGAAACGCTCGCGTCGGAACTATTTACATATTTCGAGAGTTAACTCCCTGCAGAAATTTGATTGTTCTTACGCACTGACGGATATTAATTCGTATCCAGACCGCACCCTCCGCGGCCCTCCGATTATCGTCCGCTTGGCTTATCGCCCCGTTATTTATCCGGCTTGTTAGCTCTTTTGCCTGTTAACGCTAATTGATACCTTTCTCACTGGATATTTTCTTACATCGAGGCACAATACACGGCGCAATAGTGCAGACTGAGAATTTTTGTAAAGCCCAAACACGAGTGTGTGTGCGCGAGATTAGAAACTCTATTCAGGAATAGAACGTCGTTTAAACGAGAACAAAGATAGATGTGTTTTTTTTTGCACCAGATATAGTCCACACACAAATTGCAAGTAAACTAATTAAAGTTTAATTAACTGCAATATATGCGTATACGTGTTGTGTACAACAATTTCAAGCACGACTATACACAGTATCGCAATTTCCTCGATTTTGTACCTCTTCAACGTCAAAAGTGCCGACAAAGGGAGGGGGAGAGAGGGGTGGGCTATTATATAGATGTACTATGAACCGCGGTGTACGCGCTTGTGTGCAAACTGCTAGCCACGTGCAAACGTTGACGGTGTTAAAAATTGACCCACTCTCGGATTACGCAATGAGAGCGCGCTGGTCGATGCGCTTGACGGGATAATCAAGAAACAACGAGGTCGAGAGTTGTTTTGTAACTGGCTCCCTACTCGCACGAATAACGTGCAACCGACGTGGTGGGTAACAGCGGTAACCGTTATGTCCAATTGCTCTAATTGCTCGGAAAGTTCGACGACGAGTGTTTCGGTCGGAGCGGCGGACACGTATCGTGATTTACCGAAGTTCCCCGAAGGAAAAACTCGTCGTCTTAATTGCCCCGAGCGCCGGTCTTGCGAATTCGACATTATGATATATAACAACCGTAAGTGCCTCTTGCATTAGGACAGCTCGGGTTTCTCATTCAAATGACCTCGTCGCTTCGTGTCGCGATCCGAGTTTAAACCCGACCTTAAGAAAGGTCCTATTAGTCTCGCCACCTGCCACCAGCATCCCTAGTCCCTTCCGCGGGGATCATTGCGTGCGAGTTAAGCGAGTTATGCCGGTAATTTAATGCGGCGAAATTGAAATGCGTCCCTCGCGAGACGGGCGCGCGCGCACGAGTTAATCGACATCTCGCCGAGTGCGCTTTGTCGACGACAACGACGACGACGACGACGACGACAACGACACGTCAGTGCGAATTTACTCACGACAGAAAATTATGTCGCAATGTGCGCCACTGTTTGAGAGATGTTTAATGCATGCGCCGCGCCTTCGCGGAACATTGTTGGAGCTGAATCGACGCGCGGATCGATGATGAAAGAATATAAACGATAGACGACGTCGTCGCGCGGAGGGTCTTATATAAAAGGTATTAGCTTTTTATATAAAAGGTATTAGCTTTTTCACGAAACTGTTGGAGTTTCACGAAGAGTCTTTATTTTACTTTGTTTCTATTTGTCATCTGACGAAATATGTACTTGTTCGTATCTTTTCAATCGTTCCGCGTTTATATTCGCGTATTTCTTTCCCGCAACGTTCTGTTGACGATCGAGACATATCTTTATTCGTGTATATTGCACACACGTTCCCGGCTTATTTTATTTTCCTTTCGACTGCGTTATCTTTATTTCGACGATATTCGAAACACGAGACAAGAATTTGCGAATCTATTATGCGTGTCGATCATTGACAACAGAACATATAGAATATAGACACGTTTTTATTTATTTATTCGTCTTGTGCGTTTGCTCATCTCGCCGCCTCGCCAGGGTCCTCGATTGCGCTCGATACGAAGATTGCGTTTAATTAAAACACATGGCGCAGCGCCGCTTGTTTTCGAGGCCGCATTGGGATTAATAAGTCATACACTATTACGAGCGCGCAGCGCGTCGGCTATTTTACACGGCGCAGTTGACTGTAAATCGTAAAGTGTATTATGGAGCGGGCCTTTCTCCCCAACAGAGAGAAAGAGAGAGAGCGCGGTCGCGATTATCGTTCGTTAGAGTGTCACGCTCTGCCCGGTAAAAAGTTCGTTACAATAGTCGCGCCGCTGTTATAAATTACCGTCACGCGTATGTGACTGCGCGCGTGTAGTATTATCGCGCCATACACGCGGTACAGATAGCGCGTATCAAGCCGAAAATAAAATTCACCTATTAACTCTTCACGAATTCCGCGCGTAAAAAGCTATCCGTTCCCTTCATCGCTACAGATGTTCGGAACCGTGAGTTATCTTCAAATCGCTGTCAAACCGCGTCGACGTTTTTCATTTTGCGAAAATGCGCGCGCGCAAAACCTATTCTCTTTGCCATGTTCGCGCGATGTTTTTTCTTTTTTTATTTTTTGTTTATTTTATTTTTTATTTTGCGGAATCCCATCCGTTCCGGCCGTAACCTTTGCAGGAACGAACATCTGCGTTTAATTACAATTGCGCCGGTCGCGCGTGTTTTTACAGAGATGGCTCGCCCTTCGCGAGGATTAATAAATTACAGATCCGCGTCACTGACGCGCCCGGCATTTTCAACGCGCGCGCGGATTAATTCCGAATAATGTCCCGCAAACTGCGCGACACTGCGCGATCGAAAATAAAATGCCACCGTCGGCGCGCCGCACCAGCCGGGCGTTTGTGTGTGTGTGTGTGTGTGTGTGCTCTCCATCTACCTCCCTACGCATCGGTTCGAAATTTTTATGGGGTGTACAGCGAGTTTTATGGGCCGTGCATCGTGAATCACTGATACCCCGACCGAATGTCCGAGAGATTCTCCTCGTTGCGTTCCCCTCGCCGGGAGAAACGAGCGAGCCGTTAACCTGATAGTGCCTTTAAATGCCGTCGTCACGTACGTCGGTTCAAAGCAGCTAACGAATTCTCGGCAGAAATTCGTTGCACGTGAACGGAAATGCGCGCGGCAGCTGCGGCGGGAAGCGATCGCGCATTCTTTTGGAATGGATCCGCTTCCGCGTGCCTGTCACTGAAACGGAAATGCACGACGGCTATATATGTCGGCCGCTCGTCGTATTTTTAAAGCATATATTAACCGTTTTCGCGATAATGCGAGATTTGAAATCATTCGGATAGAGTGAGAGAAAGAGAGAAAGACTACATTTGCGACTACATGAGCGGTAAATGTTCGTCAGAATTTTACGTGCATAGCTATTTCTGTTACGTTCTACTTTATTATTCTCTATTAACGATTGAAAACTTACGCATAATCGTATAATCTGATATTGAGACGCGCGATTAAATATTTATTGGCGAGCTGCGTATCGCGCCAGTTTGGGTTTATTATCTTATTATACGCAGCCGATAATTGGAACAACAAAGCGAAGCAGCGTAACGATATATCTATCGAAAGCCGTATAGTAGTTCAATAAGTGCATTTAATCGCGCGATCTAGTGACAGTACAACCGTAATGATTGCTGAGCGATTTGCTTAATCGAAGCACCGAAAGGGCAGGCTGAGCGCGGTATGTATGTACATATGTGATTTCGTGGAGAGGTAACACCGTCGAGAGGCAGGATGCCACGTCTAGAACAGCTCGAGATTAATGGCCGACCAAATGCGCGGGGTTCTGTGTGTGTGTGTGTGTATGTATGTTGCCGCACTTTGTGCGTCGTCCAACGCCTATATTGCTTCCTCGCCGCTTTTACGTAGATAAATGCGAACGATATGTGGAAGACTCGCAGGCTCCCAACGCGGGATGAGCCTGTCGCTGCTGTGTTTCTCGCGCGACGGGTCGTGGTAAATGAACGCGAGGGAAAGAAAGCGGAGATGGTAATTTCGTCCTATCGCGTGATGAAAATACACGCGTTACGAAAATTGAGTTTGACCGTTT
This sequence comes from Pseudomyrmex flavicornis, assembly GCA_014825475.1. NCBI lineage: Eukaryota > Metazoa > Arthropoda > Insecta > Hymenoptera > Formicidae > Pseudomyrmex > Pseudomyrmex flavicornis. The sequence continues at coordinate 25,436 of QVNW01000512.1, forward strand.
TGTCTTCATGTTTGTTAGTTCGCACGTCGGGAAAGATGGCTCGACATTTACGTATTACGAGGGATCTAAATGTGCGCGGTTCTCTCTCGAGCGATTCTTCTCCTCCCCCTCCTTTCTCTTTCTCACTTTCTCCTTGCTTTTTTTCTCTCGTTTCCAAACAGAAAAGTGCTCGATGTCTATCGAAAGCAATATTGGCCCGTCACGTCGGTAAATCTATTACGTGATGCATCCACGGCTCGGCGCGGAAGTAAGTTAGCGAACTGGGGCATCAGATAAAGCGGAAGATCGTCGAGGAGCTTAGGCGCGCCGCGGGGAAACGGGTTGATATCCGTTATCGTCGTTCTTCGTTATTTTATATCGGGTCCCGACCGCGGCGAGCTATACCTTTCTCGCACGACGCATAAAACCCGATCGCTTTATCGAAGTCCAACAATAGCGCACTTTGCGACGAAATGTTTTCTTCCTTTCAAGTTCAAGTCAAGATTGCGGATCTTTGAGACGAAATTTCGTAGCGCGTCAAACGCAGAGATCACAATGTTTCATGCATGCGGGTCATATTATTATTTCTTCCGACGCGTTTCTGTGTTTCGCCTTTGACAGTTCCGCCACGGCGAGAGAAACTATATTTTTTCGCCTACCTTTTCGATCCGCTTCTCTCGCTTTTTTCGTGCATTTCATTTTACATCGAGATCGTTCGCGTAGCGACACGGTCGCCAGAATAAAAGAGAGACAGAGGAAGCGCGCTATTAAAAATTCAATAAAGGACGCTCGTAAGAAAACGTAATGAGTGTCGTCTCTCGGTGTCCGCTTTATTATTTACCGTCGGCGCGTCCTCAGTTGCTTGTATTCATGCGCCGGTCTCGAGAGGAACTGCCTATCGTTCTCTTGCCGGGCGATAAAACGCACCGGATGGAAGAGGAACCGGAGAGAGTTTTCCTGCGTTTCCGACGCATTTTCCGCCGAGGTGGCGGGAACTCGCGAACGCGCGTAAAACACGCGCGCGCTCATGATAACAACGTTAGCGAAATTACCGTCGGTTTCGCGGTCGCGCCCGCGCGGGACCAATTTTGCGTGACGCTAATTGTCGACAGTCGGCGGACACGCGAGGGTACATCCTCTTCTCCTCCCTATATTTAGTTACCCCGGCGAATCAATGAGACAAATTTCCAGAGTAAATACGGCGTCCGGTGCGGCGCGCGTTGCATTAAATCAAAATGCATTATTCAAAGCGTATTATTCGCGCTCTAACTGCGAACGTGATAAAACGCGAATTCGCTTGTTGATAAAACAACGCGCGTGGCTACGTCGCGCATAGAACGTCACACTACCACGTTATAGAATCATTTCGCTACGTTCTATTTTCCTTTACTTGCTTTGTCCGACGTAACCTGTAGCCGTTGTTAATATAACGTTGTCGTTAGCGTGCGCGCGCGACGTATGTGCGATTATTACAACCGTAACGATCGCTATCAACTATTGCCGCGGCGTATTCCGCGGCGGAATTACGAGACACGTAAATGTTTCGTATCATTAGAAAGCGGAATTAGCATGCCGGCGCAGTTCTCGAACTCCAACGGCAAATGCGATTTAACTTTTCAAAAGGGGGAAGGTATTAAGCTTTTGCACGACAATAGCGGGTGTTTGCTGCGCTGTGTAATGAAACCGTAAACGGGGCTGTGTTTTGCTTTTTAAATAAATGGTCGACGATTGTTTAGGTTTTATTCCGTGAAAATATGACACGCTTAAAATGTAATCGATTAAAACACAGATTGAGCTGGAGATTGTTGAATTTCTAACTCAATTCTTTGTATGTGTGTGTGTGTACAATATAAAATCTTATCAGTAACTATTCAAACGTAATTCGCGTAAAATGGCCGTAAACTTTTACTGCAAGTACGACTGCGGACAGGTCGAAGTCACAGGACGACGCGCGATCAAAATTCCACCGTGAATTGTTGTAAGAAAACGCGGCTCGATTCTTTTCGTATTACAAGCGGCACTTTGCGAAGTTCATTCTGCGCACCGTCGAGCATCCTGGAAGTTCCCAGATCTTCCAGGACAATTTGGTAAAGGGCGATAAAGTCTGCAGCGCCGTAAAAGCTTATTCCCCCGTTCATCACGGGGTGCGAGGGTACCTCGCAAACTTCTTCCGGAGATTCGTCTCAAGGACGAACCGCCGACAAGGAATTGTCGGCGCGTGTTTTCTCAAACGAGCACAAAACGCGGACAAAGGATATCTCCATTCCTTGAATGCTCGAACGATGGCAGAGAGAGAGAGAGGGAGAGAGAGAGGGACTTAAGAAAAAGTTTGCGGAATGTGCGGAAAAGACGCAGGATCGAGTAGCGATATTGCAGCGAAATTTTCGACGTTTGGCACGTAACTGCGTACTTTATAGAAAAAGCTTTCTACTTTACTGGCTACTGTACACGTCCAGTCGCCCCGGCGGGTCTCTCGCGCAGCTTTATTGCACATTCCGGCACTTTCCTCTTCGGTTCGGAGCGCGTCTCTGCAACCACGCGGGGGTGGTTCGCGCCCTCACGGCCGGTTGCACGGATAAGGGAGTCGCGTCGAAGGCAGGCGTTCACCATCCGCGGCACTTATCCAAGTTTTCAAGGATAGCAAACATTCGGTAATTGCGAAAGTTTTGCGCCTTAAATTTCGGCTCATTCGACTTCACTCTCCCGCCTACGTTGTCGCAACTCTTAAATTCTTCGCGGCTCAAGATTTCGGCGGGGAAACGAAATTTCTACCGGCGCGTTGAATTATACGCGAATCCTTGCGCAAGGATACATAGTCGACGTATTATTATTATATCACTGAGCGATGACTTCCGCGCGGCGCCTTCCTTCACGCTGGATTGGACGGGCAGCCGTATTTCCCGATCCGTCGTTACTTCCACTTTTATTCCGTCGGTATTACCGCCCCGTAGTTACGTCTCCGCATCGATGAGAAATTTTCCGACCTTGACGGCGCTACTTTGTGACGACTTCTCCGCTAAAGCCGCTCAAGAAGTTTGCGTCGCGGATTCTTTCTTCTCCCGAACGTTCATATTTCCCGCTCTTCTTCTTTATTTTACGATCGAGTATTTACGCGAGAGATAAAGCAAGCGATAAAGTTATATCGCTGACGTCACGAGAGCTTCGTGAATGATGGATTTTTTACGAAGCCGTACGTACGTTACAGTTACAGGACGCGAATAAGTCATAAAATTAAATGTCTAATGTAGCGCGCGAGAAATACGATAATGGACGTCTTATGTATTTATGCCTGTTGCCTGTATTAAAAGATAAATAATTTCCATTTCCGTATACGCGTTTTCCGAGGCGCTTCGCTCCACCGCATATCCGGAATTGAATATTGTATTTGATTCCGTCATCGCGATTAAGTATCTTTCAGCAAATCACACATCGTGACTCCCATAAGAAATTCCGTCAGATTACTGTCTCTATTTTTTTCTTCTTATAGATAGATCGTTTCAGTTACTTTTCTTTTCTGTTAATTTCGTTGATGTCATAAGACAGACGAGAAAGTGGATCGGCGAATTATGGAAGTTTATCCCTTTGGTTTTCGAAGGTCAAAATGTTGTCATCATGTCACGTCAGTAGTAACGAGCGAATCGGACTTTTTGTCCAGAAATCCGACGTGAAAATGTTTCGTTCGTTTTCTGTCACGTTCGTTCTCTCTCTCTCTCTCTCTTTTTTCTCTCTTTCGTTCGGAAACGAAAGTTCTGGAAACAAAGAGAACTACAAGGATTGACCGTTTCCGGGACATATCCTTACTTTAGGATAGAAAACTCAGTGACTACGTCGACAAATCGCACATCAGCTGCGGAAGAGAAAAACCGAGACGAGAATGTGATCAAAAGCGAATCTACAAAGTATTACTTCGTGGCTGCAGCGAGCTTCGCATGACGTAAGAATTTTTGCTAGATTTGGAAGTGACATTTCCTTGTTCTTGACAGTTACACATCTCGTAAAAAACCTACCCTTCAACATTTCGTTGTTTGCTTTATTCTCTCTCACTACGAGAGATAAATTATTAGAAGAGAGCTTCGAAGCTCTAAAAAAGAAGTTGCTCCCTAGCGAGAGAATCCAGCTAAAAGAAATAAACGAGGTGTTGGAGTTATAAATACGAAGTCGCGGAAAATTGGAAAAGTTTCGACTTTGGGCGCGTTACATCGACGGTTTCTCGCGCGACCAAACCATCGTTGATATGTCGGCAACCAATCGTTAGAACCGGGCAACCTTATCGCCGGAAGAAAAATTTTCATCGCGGTTATCGCGGTGTCCCAGCTCCCATTACTTCCACGCGGCTGCGAAAAACCGCAGGTTTACTACTTACGGCCGATTGCTGATATACATTCGTGCGATTTAAGTTAAGTTTGTCTAATTTCCGTATATATTTCAGGGGATTTTTAATTTTTTAATTGTTTTTGAATTATATGTGACATTTAGACGCGCGCATCAGTATTCGTTCGTATTTGACATGGTGCCTATCGCGAAAATTCTTTGACGAATAGTGTTTTACCGTAAATCGCGCGTCTGTACAGGAAAAAATACAATTTCGTAAACTCTTTTTTTTCAATTACCTTGAAGAAAATTGCGTTTCACAAAATAGGTGACAGCAAACTAAATTGCGATCGCAGATAACTAATGAAAAGGTCCGACTTGGAGACAAGCACGACGGGGATGTGCATCGAATTACGTTGTTCCACGTTACACCGGCCGTCCTCATTTCGCCGTTTGATTTATCGTCGTGTTACTTTAAGCGACGCTTTAAAATATTACATGTCGATCTCGTATTTTTGTGTCGGCCATTTGTATCCGTACCCGTTTTCCACGTTTAAATAATATAAAACGAGCAAAATGTTTCGATCGGACAAAAATATGGCGGATGCGAAACGCATCCTGTAAAACCGGTTTTGCAAGCCGTGCTTGGTTCCATTCTGATCAAACCTTTATGAAATGTTGATGCGGTTGTCGTAAAATCCCACAATTGAAAACGGACGTTATCGGCAGCAGTGGCTCGCCTTTTCACCGCGTCTATCGTCAACCCGCACTTTTGCCAATTTTTATAAGGCGTGTTCACGCGGATAAAATCTCGTTCAGATCGATAAATTAACGATCGAGCTGGCTTTGGCCACCAGTCGTCCGATCAGCTGACGTCCGATTTCGTAAAAGACATTAACGAACTTTTCTGTAATTTACGCACTATTGCCGCATATGAATTCCGCGCTTCCGAGTTTATTATCGGCGCATTGGCTTATATCATATGCCGTGCATTCATTTCAAAAACAATTTTAGACCAAACTTAGTTGGATAAAAATTCGATTACGCGATAGTACGCCGCGAGGCTCGTATATAATCCGGCTGGTTGTGCGTATCCTCGAGAGATCCTTTGTCGCGAGAACTTTTAGTTCTCGCTACGCTATCGAGTATTCTCTATGACCAGTCCTTCCAAATCTTGTCGAGTCGCTAAGCTACCGATTGGAGATAGTGAGCGTAGCTCGCGCGGTGCCAAGTCGATCACAAGGAGACCGTGAATTTATTACGAATGCGGCGATATCCTTGTTTGGTCAGCTCTCGAGAAACCGAAATTACCGGAGCGCGCCGTTTGCGAGCGCGTAAGCCACCTTGTAAGTCCACGCGCCACCAAAAGCCGTCCGAACGCGATCGGTGCTCCACGCCGATCCGTTTACCAATGCGATTATATTGATCGAGCGACGCCCGGGCCCGTGTTCGAATACGAGAGAGCGCAAAAACCTTCTCCGAGCCGCGCGGATAGATCTGCGCTTCAACACGCTCGATTCGAAAACGAAAATGCGATCTCGCAAGATTTACCAAGCGCGACCGACTTGCTGTGCGCGTTATTCGAACATGCTCGAAAAGTGGAACGTGTTTTTTCGATTTTCCAGGTGTAATCTCGTATAACCTCCTTCCGATATCTTTCTTTCGGAATCAAGCCGGAATAAAGCTCGTAATTAAAATTGTACTCGCGTAGTTCTCGCGTGTATTTCTTCGCCAACCTGGACGCGAGCACGTTCTGCGAGAATTCCAGCTGACGCGGAAAGATCTCACTTCTCATTACATCCACCTGGTCTTCTTTCTCCTGTCGATCTTCTATCCGCCGTTCGCGTTCAGTAAATCGCGGCACGGCGCGAATTGTCCTTCTGATCGATAAAGTTGAAAGCACAGACATTAGCATTTTGAAAAGAAAAAAAGTGAATATTACGATTGCATAATTCGTGATGTAAAATAAAGTCACGCGCGTGCAATAAAACGCATTAAACAAAAAAGAGTTTCGTGGAGTTCAGGAGGCAGGGTCGGAAGTTCCGCGGTATTTTCTCTCTCCGAAAGCGTATAATCACTATAAGCTCGCTGCGCGATACCTCGAAACATTAGGTAATATTTCTACGTACAATGTGCAAGGAATTCTCTTCTCTCCCCGTTCTCTTCCTCCCTTGTCACTCTATACTCCTGGAGAGGGGAGTACGACGAGAGAGGAGAGCCCGAAACTCTACGCTCGAAATCATTCCAAGTTTCCCGTGTAGTACCGTGAAGGGTGTCGGGTGGCGGGCAAGATCCCGATTACGTTCTACCTTGCTCGGCTCTCGTCGGCGAGATTCCTCCGACAGTTGTAGCCTCGGGAACGTCTACGCCCTTCTCTCGTAAGCTCGCGACTCCGCCTACTTGGTTGGAAACACGGGGGGAAAGGCGAAAAGAGGTAGAAAGAAAGAGATAGAGATAGAAAGAAGTAGAGAACAAGAGCCGCGTTCCGGAAGAGCGCGAGTGGCGAGTTTTGTTCCAGATTTCGGCTGTTCTCTCTTGTCCAGAATCTCAATGCACACGCGGGCGCGGGAGCGAGACGTCGCCGGAAATTGCGAACGCTTTCGTCGCGGGAATAGCGACTGTCGGACACCGGTCGCCAACGAGTTACGCGGTGAATTCGACAGCTCGGTTCCGCACACGCACGCACACGTGACACGCTATGTGTAAGTTTGTTGCGTACGTGCTGTCTCTCTCTCTCTCTCTCTCTCTCTCTCTCTCTCTCTCTCTCTTTCTGCGGTGTGCCGTGTGTATTCTATACCCGTGCTCGAATGCATTAATTAAATACATTTCTCCCTCGACGATCCGCGCGTGTCACTATCTTCTGTCCGATCCGACCGAGGTCCACCACCTTTGATTGTCCGCGTAGTTTCTATTGTGACCGGCGAAACTGTCTCTCTGACGCGCGAAATCCGTACGAGAGGTGTTTGGATGAAACCGCGCCGTCCGAATTCATTAGTGGCGTTAACAGCTTTCGCAGCCGTCGCGGTCCCGCCGGAGGACTGTACCGAGTGACCGGCCGCTGGCGATTTTCGTGTCGAGATTTCGGACACGATGCCATTTCGCGACCGAACGTGTCCTCGAGGAAGAGTTTACGCGAACTCCGAGCTATCGATGCGCCTAGTTAGATTTTCGTGCGGCTCGCTTTCGCGCTCGCGTGTTTCGCGTTACGTACGAATTATAGGCATTATTTATCGCGTCGGCTCGCGTTTAAGATTTCCTCTTCGATCGATACGGCATGTAATATATATATACATATATATATATATATATAAAAGTACATATGGCGAGTAGGTAGTATCCAGTATGTGATTTCTCGCGGAAACATTCCGCTCTTGAGTCGCAGATAGCATCTCGCGCCGAGAGTCGAAATATTTCACGAGATGAAGATAACCGAAAAGCGATTTCACGATTCGCCGATAAAATAGACAAGAACCAGGTCGTGTGGCGCGATAACAAGACGCGAGGAACAATGAATACTTTACGCGGGAAATTTAAATGAGATACCGGCGGACGATCGGACCGCGTCTGAGTTGTTTTCTCCGGAACTACCGCGCGAGAATACGAAAGACGCCTGTTCGCCGTACCTATTGGCTGATGTTTACGTCTTCGACGGAAGGAAAAAAGAAAAAACCAGAATGTCAGGGAAAGAAAGACGTCGAGAAATTGGTCGATACGCCAATGCGTTTAATAAGTAAAAAGCGCACGTGAAAAGCAAAAAGTGAACACACGACCGTGTCCTGGGAATCGATCATGAATCTTTTTTTCTACAGTAAACTCGTAAAAAATAAAAATTCTCACATGCAATCGGAAAAAAATGACAAGTTTTACATTATCGGAAAATCATGGATTAACGTTCTGGTTTTATCTATATTTTAAATGAAGTTGTTGTGTCGGTGTGTTTTTCTCCGTTGAAGTCTTGTAGTCTGCGAAGGCAGTTGTGTGGGCAATTCGTAGCGCTCGCCTTTACAACAGCGCCGACATCTTTTCACGGTCGTTAGCAGACCTTGCTCTCGTGGGGCGTCGCCGTCGTTGGTTAGGTGCATTATTAAATACGGTCAGGCGACGGCAAGCGTTAATCGGACAGGTATAACGAAGTAGGCAGCGAACGAAAAGCCGCTGAATATTCAAGCGCAATGAGCGTCTGAACACTATATTTCAGTGCCGTCTACAGACATTTGTTCCGCGACTATAAGTTTCCAGTTAGAAACTTCCACGGCAGCAGCATAAAATCAATTTATACTTCAACGCAAAGTCCACAAAGAAACGGTTTGAGCGCACCTTTCTCGCGCGCTTTAGCGAAATCTCGTCGCGAAGAGGTTATATCGATTTTTTTTTAAAGCATTCTCCGATGTTGCGTCGTTCGTGTGTGTGCGCGCGCGAGATTTGTGAGAGATTGGTATCGCACTTTCAGTCAAATCGCCGTTGAAAATACGTGAGATTTAATGCGTTGCTTAAGATCATCACTTAAAAAATGAGAGATGCAATATGTCGTGCATTTATAGTAAAATTAAACCGAAGAAAAAAGACTGCAAACGTGAATAAAATAAATTATCGCAAATAAAATGGCAGTTCGTTTTCGCGGTGGCAAAAAAAATCACAAAGGAGCTTCGTGCAGGAAGCAGTTCCTACGACGCTTTGAGCGCGGCAAGCCAGCAAACCTGACACGTAAGTGGCGTTTTTCGTTCTATGGGGTCGTAATTAAAAATTCTTGTGTAGTTTGAAAATGGATTCATACGGAAGTTCAGCGTGATGGCGCGGTCCAAAGTTACCCGCTCGCTCGCGAATCGTGCCACTGACGGCTACTCGCCACCATCCAACTAAATGATCATTAATTGCGCGCGCTCCTGGTGTATTATGCGAATTACTTGAGCGACAGTCATGTCGCTAATATTAAGTTCCTCGCTGGAAGAATGCCGGCATCTCTCGCTCAATTATAACTTTCCTTGGAGAAACTTGCTTATTACTGGCACGAAAAATCCTGATCTATCTTTGCCGTTGGTATCTTTAATAGTTTAAAAATAATTTTTTTCTACTTATCTCAATCCTTCTTAATCTTATTTTAAAAAAACACAACCGAGGAAAACTGCTTCTGTATCAAAAAGTAACTTTGTTTTACGAAATTTTATTGAAACGGTGTCTCGTCACAAGTTTTGCGAATTGTGAAAAAGAATTAATAATAATTGTAATATCTTTCCAAAATACGTATATATTATTGTAAAATTTCCTTACAATTACACAGCACAAATTATTACATTAATTGTACTATTTCTGATAATGATTTCGGGCAATAATTAAAATTGAATTCTAATTATGTCTTGATGTAATTTCAATTTGATGTATGCTCGAACGCTTCGACGGAACGTTGTAACCAAATTCAATCATACAACGCAGCATCACTTTGCCACGGGCTCGTTATCGTATCATCATCGTCGGTAACGAGCTCGTATCGTCATTACGTTCACTGATTCGCGCGCCACGATCCGTTATATTGTTAGATTCAAGATATCCAGAGGGAAATGTAGATAATAAATAATTGGAACCGAACATCATCTTTGTTATTATAAGAGCCAATTCGAGTGCTAGTAACTAATGCATGATTTAGCGTTTAATTTCTAAAAAAAAACCGCTCTTAATAATTAAAGACATAAATCGAGTAAGCTCTGAGTATCACAAAAACGAAGCAATTGACTTAAGTATTGCACTTAATCCTCCTAATAAACTTAATTATTTTTTAAGAAAATTGTTAACAACTATTTAACAAACATACTTTTTCTCTCTCTCTCTCTCGCGTATTACATTTTAAATCAGTTTAATTAACAGCTACTAATTTCCGTATCGCAAAAGCTCTTGATAAACTAAGCAACATTTAGCCAACAGTTTGAACTCCGATCACTTCATCTTGCTGCATCCTCGAGATGATGTTTTGGCAGGTAAACCATAGGTAAACAACGTGACGTCAGTGAAATCCAAGGTTGCGCAGGTGCCGACGCACGGGAAAGAAGAAGAAAGGGTAGGCGCAACGACGAGGATGCAGCCGGCAGGAGGGAAACTCTCCGGGGGTGGCTCATGCGCGGGCGCGGCTTTGCGGGTCAGAGTGCGTCAGCTATATAACCGGGCGGATGCCGTCGTCCCTTAGTCTCGCGCTTATCGTCGTCGCGACGACCCGCTCGAGCTCGACGTCGCTCTCGCGAATTGTGACGTTCCGATGACGATGCGCGCTGCGTACCGATCTGCGCATTCTGTCGATCGGCAGAGTGCCTAGCAACATAACAATAGATCGTCATCGGGAGGTGACTGCGTACTTATTCCGTCGTAGAATCGCGTTGCTGTCATTTCCAATAGTCAGTGAAATAACGATTTCGCTTTTTCAATTGTATTTTAAACGTCTCTAACACGAATGCGGTATTTCCGAGACCACAAAAATTATATATAAATGATAGAGAAATATTAACAAGAGAACACACAATAAATCTTCTATAATTTAAATAAAACACTTGGATAAAATTAATGATCAAGCGCCTATCACGTATCTTTAGTTAAAAATCGTTCGTAGTTTTCTATCGCGCGAAGTTCGTTTTCTTCTCGAAAAGTTACCGAGTGTGACCCTCTCGACGTGGATGACCGAGGTGAACGTTGAGGGAACGTTTACTGGCTGCCACTTGAGCGCAGAAAACGCCCGATTTTTCACTCAAGTGTCATCTCGTCGCGGAGACGGAGCAGTACGTATCGCGCCAGTGAGATCGCCGGAAGTTCAATCCTGAGGATCCCAAGTCGAGGAAAAAATTATCGCGACACTAGTCTCGAGATTGAATTCGACGGCGCGAGAGGCAAAGCCAGAAAACGGGGAAGAAGAAGAAGAAGAAGAAGAAGCGGCCAAGTGGCGGTGGCGACGGGGAAAGAGATAGAAAAGCGGTAGGCAGAGCTGTTCGTTCGGGGGGGGTGAGACTGCTGTCACGGAGGATTTCAAGTCGTGCCCCCGAGATACGAGCCGCTTGTATAGATCTATATGCACAGCAAAATTGTGGCGACGGAGGTGACCCGAGCTAACGAGTATCTAGGTCATAGAGCCGTCTTCTCGCCGCAGTCTGCTCTCCATAATTCCGCGGGATTTTCTTGATGCAGCAAAAAAAGTCGAGATCCATCTTCGAGGAACTTCGCGCTCTTAAGACGAAGGACTCGCCAATCTGGGACAGTAGAAATAATAATCGCAAGGTCGTTTCTTCATTATCTTTCATCAAGTAATTTCTCACTGTACTTGCGCGACGATTTTTGTGAACAATTTATGTGTTTTATATAATAATACATACATTAACAATAAGATATCAGTAATCACAACAATTGGAATACAAAGCAACGTAAAATCCAACATACACTACGTATACCGACGTTCGCGAATATTTTACATTGCGGGGAGATTTGTCAGAGTGGACAGATATATTGAGTATGCAAAATATACACGATCTATCGCGAAGCAAGCCGCAACCTGCAAAGCGGTCGCGTTAATGTCACTTATAAACGACAAGTGAGTCTCGCAAGTATATCGCCGGTCTGATCCGCCGGGAGGAATACGTAACGATCCCCGCGGATCAGTGATTTGCGGACGAAGAGACAGGTCGATCCGACACCGGCCGGTAACGAGCTGTTACGTCGTTACGCGGTTACGTAAAAACTACCCCTCCTTTCTCCTCCCGAGTGAATTCCCACGGGGACAATTCACGGAGGCGAGTCCACGCGAGAACCATTACTCGCGTCTTGAGGAGCGGGCGGTGTGCGCGCGCGGAAACGCGCCGTTTCTTCTCTCCGTCGAGAGAGAGAAAGAGTCCAAGGTCGGTCGGCGCCAGGTAAATAATGAGTTTCCGCAGTCATTTATCAAGCTCATCGCAAAACGGACAAACGTTCTGGGTATCATCGTCGGCCTGAATGGGAGAATCCAACGCGAGATACCAACACATTGCGTCGTCGTTTAGCCGCGCGCGGAAACCGCGTTTCTTTGACTCGACCGGTGCTTCCTCGAAAGGTAGTTTTACGACTCGCCTGTAACTCGCGGAACTGTTCACTAACTTCCACCGTACTTATGAAATACTGCGCGCCGTGAAATATTGCGATTCAAAGTGGAGCTTAGCAGCGACCCATAAACTGCTGAATGACATCGCAATGCGCTTGATCGTGAACTCTTTTCTTCCGAGCGTTCGCCTTAGAAATGCGACAGTCAGCTGATTCCGATCGCCAGCGGTGCAGTCACATCGCGCGAAACGATCAATCGCGCAGGAGGTAACGGGAAGTGACTCCTGAGAAGTGACTTCGCGACTTCATGATAGTGATCGAGTTTCGGGCTAGCGAACGAACGAACGTGAGAGCTTATTCCGCGCGTATTGAGCGGTGTCGGACAACATGAAGCGACAACGCGTTTACAGCAACGGTTCCACCTACTGCTATCACTCGGTCAAGAAGAACGTACGCAACGGATACAATGAGACCGAGACGAACGATCCACCCGGATGGTGCATCTACGCGTTGGTCGCGGTTGTCGCGATCGGCTGTTATTTTAACGCGCTCGATTGCGACTTCGTGCACGACGACATACCGGCGGTGGTGCGGAACAGGGACGTGATCGGCGAGGCGTCGTGGAGTAGCGTGCTCAACGACGATTTCTGGGGCACGCCGATGGAGAGCATCAACAGTCACAAAAGTTATCGACCTTTCACCACTTTGACGTTTCGGTAAGCTGACATTATTCTCGCGCTTTACCACTATATGTGTTGTTTTTGTTATTATTATTGTATTATTATTATTATTATTATTATTATTATGTCATATGAGAATTAGAGAGACGAGTAACCCAATTAATCGCCACTCGAAAGTTGGCGCGACAGGAAATCAAATTACTGTCATGTGAAATTACACGCGCGACAGGTCGAGCATGTATTTCACATGAGACGGTCCAGACAGACGGTCCGGCTGTCATTTCGTACATTATTTAGCGCGCGTTCCTTTATATATACATGTATATTCGGTCTTTCTCTCTCTCTCTCTCTCTCTCTCTCTCTCTCTCTCTCTTTCTTTCTCTCTTTCTCTCTTTCTTTCTTTCGCAAACATTCGTCGAATCGGTCCCGAAGGACAATCCGTTAAACAGAAAAGTGAATACGCTTTCGGTGCACGGGTCGTATACGTCGGGATGAAATAAGACGGCAAGAACCCCGTCTCGAGAAACGTGTCTGGCGTTGCCTGACGTTCCGAACACATGGCACGACCACGTAGCTCGCAGCGCCGGCATCCGCGCCGTTCTTACCGTGTAGACGTAGTGGATTCTGTGTATACGTACTACGTGTACATATGTACTATCGTATGTACACACGTCTGTACATACATGGTACGTATGTACACACGTAACCCATGCAGTCGGAGATGCGCCTTATGGTCGTACCACCAAGACCGGATCGGCAAGAACCGTTCTCTGACCACGACGGACGCGACCGAGCATACGAGATAGTGTGCGCAGCGGCGTGTCGTGTAAAGCACACGAAACTTCCATCCTCTCTCTCTGTACGTACCTCGGCCCTGCTGTACTCTCTCACCCTCTCCGATTTGATGCATGGATACCAGTTTGCCACTCCACGTGCAATACTGCATATTGGCTGGTATTGGACGATCCATCACGTCGCAAGACACCGGTACATCGCTCATCCACCTTTAACGCTCCAGATGCTGTTGCCAACTTCGACAAGGTGTGCGGCCGTGGATACGCGGGGACGGGGCTGAGGGGAGTCGAGAAAAGGTGCAGCCTTTGATGTTGGGCGAGAGGAGAAGGAAGAAAGAGAGAGCGAGAACGGCGCTAAACACGCCTCCGCACGTTTCGCGCGTTATCGGAAGTGGAAACGCATCCATAATCCGTTTGTCGGACACGAAGACGCCGGCGCCGCCGTTCGCGAATCGCATTCGTCTCGTCGTCGACAAAAGACGAGGCTTTAACGATCCGGATCGCCAGTGACGCGCGCGGCTGCTTTTGTATCACGCGGCCCTACGCCCCATCCTTCATTGTTGCCGCCACTCTCGAACCGCGAGCGGTTTATGCACGCGCGAAAATGCACCGCTTAAGCTGACACACGGCTGAAAGGATAAGCGAAGATTTATGCGTCAGCCGTTTAAGGCGACACTTGTCTCGCCACACATATTGGACGCTTGATGCATCGCGCTTTCGATCACTTAACGCGCGCGTATATATCTCTTATTTAGTCATCAATTTTATCACGTTTATCGCGTTTTCATGAAATTGCAAATTAAGAAGAAAAGATTTACACTCTCGCGACTTCCTTTATCCGTCGAAGACTCACGTTTATATTGTAGATAGGTGATTTTTTTTCCTGAACAATCGCGCATTAGTCTTCGATATATGAAAACAAAGGGTTTTGGAATTTAAAAAAAAGAGAGAAAATGCGTGTGTGTTTTATTTCCTATCTTTCTTAAGGCGAGTCTCTTTTTAACAGCCTCGGTCTCTTTATTGCCGCGAAACTCTGACGATAGTATACCGCTTTGAGGATTTGAGTTCTCGGATGAAAACGTGCCGTCGACCTCAAAAGTCCAGAGTGCATTCGTGCCAGTTGACCCGACACCTTCTACACACTCGGACCGCTCTAAAGTTTCCGAGAGATTCCCGAGCGTTTCCTCGAAGCAACAGAAATCGCGCTCGCATATATATATATAAAATATTTATTATACGTATTATATTTATATATTTACATATATTTATAATACACTTTTATACGGTGATCGATATTATCGCAGAGCATGCATCGGGGCTGTAGGTACCCTCTATTCGCGGAATGACAACCCGGACAATCTTACACTCACCACACGCGGCGTATCATTTCGTTGATCGTATCAGTTGATGGTTCTTTTCCCCTGTATTTAACTACCGATTTGAATGTTTTTCACGCGACTCTCCTTGACGCGACGAGTGCTAATTGAGATGATATCATGAATGAGTGTTTGGCAAGCAGTTATCCCCACAGTTATATTTTGCAGTCCTGCGGAATCGCGTGGACTTGTATTTGATAAGAAAAATGGGATTTCATGCGGGTTGTACGTATTTCAACTATTTCGTTTCGCCCGGAAATAATTTACGGGTGCGGTCGAGCGTGAGTCTTTGCCCCGGCGTCGAATGAATAACGCAGAAAGCTCGCCGGGCGATTCGTTTCCACGTTTGCGAGAGAGAGAGAGAGAGAGCAAGAGAGAAAGAGAGAGAGAGAGAACAAACTTCACGGGTTGGCGACCATGTTAGATTATAACGTCGGCAAATAGAAACGAACTGCAGAGCACGCTCCAGATAGTCCGATAAAAGAGAAAAGCTTGGATGAAATCAAACGACGCGTAATCTTATTACTGCGACCGAGAGAACATGTAAGTGTCCAGTACTGTAGCGCTCGAGATTGCGGCATAGTTTGCAGCAAGTCGCAGACAAAACTGTCCGGTATTATTTCCGAGACGCGAAAGTGAAATTCGTAAAACATGCGGGCTGTTTTTTGTTTTTCTTTTGTCGATTTCGAGGTTTATGAATGAAAATATATACTATGGAAATTTCTGCTGTAAAAATGCGATGCGCCTTCAAATACACATGGTAAGCGCGCGAAAGCTATTATTGAAGTTCGGCAAACATTAAATTTACTCTTCCAATTAACACGGCGCACTCGTTCGCGCGATATCACGTTATTTACGTCAATTTAATTAAGAGAAATCTTCCCGTCCGCTCTCTCGGTATGCTGTGGAATATTCGCCGCTCTATTACGTTCTTCTATTACGGCGGATTTGCCGACGCACTCAGTGTACTTTGATAATACATATTATACACACTCACACGCTTCCGCTCACCGAACCCTTTGTGTCCGTACAATGACGGTCGATATAATCGCGTTCGCTTCAACTTGGAACTTGTATCGTTTCTGTGAAGATTTTTCTTTGTCTCGTCTCACTCGGTTAGAAAAGTACTCGGGCATTTCGCGTCGAGTAAAAATTGCGGATCTTCGGTGATTTTTCCGCGATACCGGGCGACTTCAAAAGGCGTTATTCAACTTTGGTTCTGTCGATCTTTCCGTAACATTAAAACGTGATTTACGAAGCTTGCTATTACTGTTAGAGATGCTTTCAGCCGATTAGATTTGACGTTTCTTTGCATTTAAGCTCGTTTATCCATCTTTGTTAACGATTTAGTTGTAATAAACGCGACATCTTTTACCGGTTTGAGCGGCGGTTAGCATTTTACCGGCACTGCCGGTTAAATCGCGATCAGCGACTAAAGCCGCCATCCGGGTGATTTATGAGTCGGTCGACAGTGGCGATGGGTCGAGCTTTGCGCTTGATCTCCTCCTCCCCGGTCACTACCGCGACGGAATAATTATTATTAAATTACTTGACCGAACGCACGTGGTGGAATCTCGTTTCGCGGCGCTGCCGACACGCATGAATGATTGCGTTGCAAGCTCTAATTTAGACGTGTGATATAGCTTTGTGTTGCGCGCCACGTACAACCCGCCATTCGACTACGTACGCTATCCCCGATGTTTCATTCAGTTCTCGCGAGTAACTCTCATTATTGTAATGTAAATGCGGGAATTTATCGCTATCGCAGTTGATTATTGACTTGTCAACAACGAAGAAGATTCTCCTCATGTAGTTTGCAACAGAGTATGTGCGAAGATAAATATTAAAAAAAAAAAAAAAAAAAAAAAAAAAAATATTATTTTCACACAAAAATGTGCAAATTTAATAAATTGCGCACTCGAATAAGTGTGGGCGTATAGAAGAGATTCGACTCACAGAAAAGGCAAAAATTTATATTACATGTATTACAGCACATAAATGTCACGCTGATATAAAATCTGTACTTTGTTGTAAACAGACAAATCGCAATTTTTCTTGAACAGCTTGACATCGTGCTAACATAATATTGCGATCCAAATAGCTACTGGTACGACGTCGCATTTTATGTATTTGGTATACGGAACAACGGAAGAAAATCACGTGGATATGAATGTACGTACGCCGGTTTGAGAATTGATGCACTCGTTTCGACGATACGCGGTCGTATTTCGGCGCAAGTTCGAGGGAGACATATCGCATTCGCGAGCGAGTCGCGCTTCCACTTCAAAAGTGGGCATTTCAACATTCAAGCGCATCGCGTTTTCTTCTGGTGTTTTTCGTCGTTCATGACGGATGGAAGTTCTTTCTATTTTATTTGAGTTATTCAGCCGGGACAGTTTCATGAGTAAACTCACTTCTCTCTCTCTTTCTCTCTCACTTTCTTCGTTTCGAGTGCATTCGGAGACACGACCTTCGACTTGCACCCGCGCCATCGATGCGGGAGAAGAGAAAGATAAAGAGAGAAAGAGCAAGCAAGGGCGAGCACTGCAGTTTAAAATACGACAAGACTATACCATTTTATGTATCTATGAATGTCCTCTTCAACCCCCCCGTGATCGTGACGAGGAATCTGCAGCGCGCATTTGTCTTGCGCGAGATGCACCACTCCCGTTTATTGGATCGACGAACTTGGAGTTGTGTTACATACAAACTACGCTACATGCAGCAGGAGGATGAGATTCCCGTAAATCCCGAAAGGACGAACTAAGTCTAGCGTTTCTGAGCTCTAGGAACGTAATAGCGTTCTCCTGCAAATTAGATTACGTATATCACAAGCGAGTTAAATTCTCTGGCACATTAATATAATTAAAACTGGTTATTTTTGCACAACACATTGTAAAAGTATACTTAAATAAAAAATCTTGAAAAACGAAACGTACACTCGTCGCTGACTAAAAACTATTTTTTAATTTCCGCGGCAAAGTTTTTACTACAGAAGAATCTCTTATTCGTTCTTGACATTCTCATCGCGCTCACTTGGTCGTAATGTTTCTCATTTCCAATGTTAGCGCGAGAATCATATTTCCCGTCAATTAATCGTACAATCGAACGGACGTGAGCCATTAAATTTTCGTCGTGATGAAATGCGGCCGCGTAGATCAAGGAAAGGGCGGATTAATCAGGTGCGAGGTACAGGCGGTAGAAAAGATAATTCGCTTCCGTATCGACGCGCGTCATTGCGCGCACTCTCCGGGGCCGTTCGCTACCCCTTATATCACTGCATGTACTTCGTGCTGCGCAGTGATTCATCTAAGCGGGGTTTCGTGACTCGCTGCAGAGCGTGTCGTGAGCAAGCGCTGTAAACTCGCCGCACACTCGATGGCACACGTATATTAAGGAACACTTTTCGCGAACGGCCCGCGCCCGAGCGTGTGCACACGTGGAGAAAGCCGCGATATAAACCTCGTGATTTCGACACTTTATTGCACCCGCTATGTAGATAATACGCACAAGTTCCATTGACCTCGATAAACCGAGCGAAAACGACGAATATTGTGCCCGAATTCAGTCCCGACCTCGAGAGAATTAATTAATGATTAGAGGGCGGCTCCGGCTTTCTCTGACCGAAACTCTCATTATCGCCGTTCAATTATTGCGCGCTAATCGTGGATTCGTTTGTTTAGCGTGGCTAATTAAACGCGGGTTCAGAAATATGATTATCGAAAAAATATAAATATGTATATTAATACATATTATGTATGAAATATAATGAGAGTTATGTACATATTATCTAAAATTCATGAAACATATCGCGCAGAAGTAACATTCGCGTGTTTTGATTTCGCAAACACATCTGATACAGAACAAACAAACATAAGATATGAAAACATCATAAATATAGATTATTAAGTACGCGTGGTCAACGCGCATTGAGTGAAACAGTGTTAAAAAGTATAACGGTGATTGAAAAATACAAATCACGTAGAATATTTTTCATTAGTATTAATTACGATACTGCTGAAATAAGATAATTAAATACATTTCTTTGTGTGTAGTTATATTAGAGATAATTATCAACTTAGAAAATACTTCTCACAAATTGCATCAGCTTTAAATGTGCATATTCTCATAGACTGAGTTATCGAACGGTGCGCTTTGCTGTCTTCCCCGCTAGATAGTTAATTACTTAATTACGTCGTCGTAATTAGTTCACGGTTTCAAAGTCGAGCGTTCTGTAGTTACCTGATTGACATATCACCGTAACGATAAATCGTTTCCTTATGTGTGCGAGTGTGTAAAGGTATTTCTCTTCGCAGAGAGAAAGGGAAAGAGAGGAGAGAGAGAGTTAATATTACAACGCGCTGGCCAAGTTTGCAAACGTTAATTTACGCTGCATCTAAATGGATTCACTTATTACCTCGAGTATTATTTTTTATCTCGCCAATTCCCGAGTTATGCAAACTATGATCTAACGACAATTATTTATCTTCATTGTTACATTATGAAATTTTAAATAAAAGTAAAAATGCGTAATGCGCGAAACGTCATTGTAAAGCTGATATTAAATATATCGCATAGAGAATTTATCACTGAAAATTCGTGTTACGCGGGGAATTTAATTTACAACAGCCAGGTGCTTTATTCGCTCGAGCAAATTCAATTCTATTCCAAGGCCTTTAACTTTCTAAGTTTCAATGCAAAAGAGTTCAATTACTCCGCCTTTGTGCGACGGTACAGGTGACATCTGAGACCCAAGAAGTAAGCCATGATACCCGCTACAAACGATTTCGCCCGAAGCCTGTACATCCAACGCCGCCAGAAAGAACAACGCAAAATTTCCAAAGTAAATTTAAGCGACGAGTCAACAGGAGTCTATTTTCTGAAGGGTAACAAAAAGAAGCTAAAATTCTCGCGCTCAAATTAATCTTGAATATGAGCGCATAATTTTGCAACGGTATTTTCCACGTTTCTTTTTCAATGAAATAATTACACGACGTGTTTAGATTTTGTGACAATAATTAATGTCTAATTAATCTTTCTGACTGATGCTGATGTGATGTTTAGTGTGGCATAATAATTAAAAACTCTTTGATGCTCATGTTTTCATCTCTCTCGCTTGCTCTTTACCTTTTGTGCGAGTTCCTTCCAGAAATACGACGCGCTTCTGGAAGTATACACGCTAGAAAGTAAAAAAAATTTTCTTTCTTGCATCGCATCGTGTGGCATTCGAGTTCTCGCGGAGCTTTCATCAGAAACAAAGGTGTCAGACCATTTCTTTATTATTTGCATTCTCTTTGTCCCAACGTGACGTGAACTTTTCGCGTTCGTAATATTCACTTTAATATCGAGAGTATCAGCAAAATATGAGATAATACGGATTCGAGGGATAACTGACGCTCCGATAATATAATAATAACAGGGATAAGCCTCATTGAATGTTATTAAAACGCTGAATACTGATCGGATTTGATATGGTTGACACTAAAACCACGCGACTCCGAATTTAAATATCATGCTTTCATAATTATAACCACGATGATTAAATCTGATCTCCACAGCGGGAGACAGTGACTTGCTTTTCTTCGTTATCGCGTTATGTGTCTTTCCGTCACATTGTAATATAATCTCAGATATGTACGCGATTTCTTTTCCACGTTATCCGACATCATGCGCAAATATTTCAAATTCTCTTTGCGTTGTCTTTCTCGCGAGAAAAAGGCGATGATTGTTGACGCGTGTAATTTACATCGCGGATAAAGTTTTTGACGATAACATCGTCAGCCGTATTAATTGTCCGCATGGCAATCAGTCTCGTTAATTATCGCGTTTCATTAAGATGCTAATAAGTGCCTGCAAAAGCTACAAAACTCGAGACATGTTATCTATCGATTTATTTTTTCATTTTTCCGCGTAAAAATGGAAAATATCGAGATAACTTTCGGTAACAATGGAGCGCCACTCGAAAAGACTCGTGGCGCGCGGCAATCGGGAAGAAAACGTAGACAATGGATTAGGGAAATGTAATGGCACACGAGGGCAATAGTACATGACGCGATTTGCAAGGCGGCGAAGGAAATCGTCGAGGATTCATGCGAAATTTATATCCGCGTCGCGAACGAACGTGTAACGTATAACAATAATCTTTCATTCCGCTGCGGATCTTTGCGAGATCAACACGCCAACGGCGCGTTGTATCCGTTCTCATTTCCGTCCGGGTCGTTCTAGGGAAATTGGATCTAACGCGCATCCCGCACAGCTGCTTTGCTTCCCCGGCTTTTTTTCCCCCCCTTTTTTTCTCTTCGTCGCAGACGCGAACACCCCGCGGAAGCGGGATTCTCATATCAACTTGTAGGTCGCAGTAAAACCCGGGAATGTCGCGACGTTAATCTCGTGGCAATCGTAAACCAGGTTATATCAAATGTGCGACCTCTTGTGATCCCGCGGTCGTGATCGCGCATCAAGTCCAACTTCCAGCCGAAATGTTTACCGCAACTCGGTGCGATATTGAGTCGCTCGAGACGAGCTTCATTAAGTATTACAGTACAATATAGTAACGGCTCTTCTCTCGTTATTACACCGCATTTTCTAGCGTCGTCGCTTATCTCCCTCCCTGTCTTTCACGTAGACGGCCGTCGCGTGCGCGCCGGGATAACAGAGGCGTTATTAAACAGACAGTGCAACGGGCCAACGAAAGAGAGAGTGAGCGAATAAATGAGAGAGAAAGAGAGAGAGAGAGAGAGAGAGAGAGAGAGAAAGGGAGAAAGAGAGAGCTGTTCTCTTACGGCTGGAAATGCGATGTTCATAATAGCGATGTCATTGTGACCGTGGCAGAAGAGACGTCAAGGAGATTAAAGAACTATGTCGCTCCCGTTCCTGTGTTGACAATCGTGTCAAAGTTTCATTTTATGCCTCTCTTGAAATTCTTTTCATGGTAATTCTCTTTAACATCGTAATTTTTTGAAAGAAAAGAAAAATCAGTGATACGATTTTGTTTTACAGTGTCAGAATAATAGGATACAAACGCGTACAGAATATATAAATGTATAACGATGTAACGATCGAGTTTATTTGTTTTATTTATTTGCATGCACGTGTGTGATGTGTAAGAGTACATACAACGGTATAATATTCTCGTCAAACAATTCGCGGATAAATATTAATTTCTTTCGACGGTAATAGCCCGGCGTGATGGGAACGTCGCTTGATAAATAACTCATCTGTTATTCATACGTTCACGAGCAGTCGATCATATCGAACACGATCGATGGAAATTTCGCGATCAAACTATTACACTTTTTCTCGCGATAAAACTATGAATACCGTGATAATCGCGTTCTGAATGAATTATGTTCTATTATGAATTCATGGGTGCGTTTGTAACGGTTTTTTGACGTAGACGAAAATACGGATAGCATGGATGATGATTATTTCGAGAAGGATCCGAGCTGCTGCTGCTGCTGCGCGGTAAGAGACGCCTTGTAATAGGAGCGCGCTTCCTAATAGCTCCCGTTTCCCAACGGAATGGCTTATTGGCTGTCAATGTTCACCACCGACCGCTTCGTCGTAGTTCCCTTACAGTTGGGGTAGAAACAGATTGCTTCCCTTTTACCACAAAGAGACCGCCAAAAACACTGTCCTCCCGGTAGCTTTTCCAACCCGCAGACATTGTTCTGTCGTCGTCCCACGGGAAGGATACGGCCCCCGCGCGTTAGCAGGGAAATGCATCGATGCTATCGGAATCGAGGATCTTCCGTAGCGAAATCGCCGGGACGTGACGGATCCGCATTACGAACGTGACTAGTCACCGTGTCCACCACAGCAAACGCTCAAGCGGCTTCCCCATCAGTGCTTTCCATTACACCGAAATTGTGGCAGGTTACGGTAACGCTTGACACGCGAATTCCACCGCTGTGGATATTCGGTCGCGCAATACTTCCGGGATTCCTCTTTCTCTTTCTCACCTCTCTCTCTCTCTCTCCTTCTTTTCACACAGCTATTTATTGCCTCGATCGTTTATCGATCACTCACTATGCGCAGCAAAGAGAGAGAGAGAGAGAGAGAGACAGTAGATTTTGAGAAGGTTTTTCTTTTTAGTCTCTTTTTTCATAAATCATTATTTGTTTTTTTTTCTTAATTTGATATGATATTTCACATTTTTTATAATCTTACATTTATCGCTCGCTCGGCATGATACAGCAAATTATTTTCTAATCCTAGCTCAGTTTATGTTCCACTTTTACTTTCCTTTCAGTGATTTCAATAGATAACAAAAAATTGCGAGAGTACCCGGTCTTTGATGAGAATATAGAGATAGAGTTGGGCCGAAGCAATTTACGTTTAACCAGTGCCGGGTCGTAATCTGTTTAAACTCCCAGAACAATGTACGAAGGGCAAAACGTTATCTACGGAGCTTAGCGAGGCTCAACACTCGCAAACAGTAAAACACGAGTTGACAGTAGAGTAGTGGCGGCGACGACGATGGAGGTTGCCGCTATCGCAACTTACATCTCGCCTACCCGGTCATTCTGATTGTTCCGATGTCGCGCAAAATTCGAGAATTGTTTAAACAGCATATAATACTCGTTATATAATTTCTCAGATCTGGAATTGAATACAAAATGTGAAACGAACTACTAGAAATACTTGTCAACGTGCGAAATTTGGAGTATTTCTGATTTTGTAAAATATTCAACGCGAAAAGAAATCGATTGATTAAATTTTATTACAATCATATAATTGAATAAAAACTAAATTAGATATTGTGTAACTTGAGCGTCTTAAGCAGTGATTGCACAGGTGGCAAATGTGAAAGCGAATAGTTTGGATCTCTCAAGTATATCCAGCTACTCCGATGATTGGAGGATAAAATCGTGGTCAGCTGGATTATGTAGGTCTGATTCGATTCTGGCGTAGTCTCATGCCAAGATCCATTTTCCATCGCAAGGGTTGGCCGTTTGCGAATTGGGCCAATATCGTCGACCACCATTCTATCCGTAAGAAATGGAAAGGGGCCAGGAGTGTCATCGAGAGCCCTCTTTAGAGTCCCCGATTCTTCGCGTTGATAGTGAAATGATATAGGCGCAGAGAAATTTAACCTCCGCAAGTTTTCCACTCTCGGCTCGCACGATATCAGAATTTAGGTCGTTCTGCGTCGAGATTTGTTCGAAATTGTTCACAGAAAAAATGCGCAAAGTGTTTTTTTTTATTTCCAAACCGCAAATTGTTCATTTAGCGATTCTCTTCTCAAACAATTATCTAAATTCGCGCTGTAATTACGCTCGTAATTGCAACGGAATATCGTGTGTTTATCAGATAATGTTTATATCTCCAATTGCGTGATTATCTTTGGTAAATACAAATGTTGTTACTAAAATCATAAGATTGAATTTCAACTCGTTGTTTCCTCCCCGTAGAAATCTGGAAATGGCCCAATCAACCAATACCAAATACATCGCGCATAGTTTAACGTGCTTACTACCTCCCGACACGCTAACCATATCGCTGCGCGCTTCAGATCTTGCACACGTACACGCGCGCACACACATATCCGCTGCGCCAATACCTAATCCAAACCGGTAATTGTTTTTGTACCCTCTGTGTCAGGCAATTATCGGCTGATCCGGAGAAGCACACGTAATCAATTATCTTACACCGCTTCACCGCGCACACATCAAATATGTACGTACCCGCGTATACGATCGTTGTATTTTATGCATTTGTTATAAAAACTTTCCAATAAATATTGTAAGAGCATAATAAAATTTCAAAAAAACTGATCTGCGAACGAGCAAATGCACACGAACGCATCTTTTAAAGTCTGTACAAACTCCGGAACGTAGAACTCCGCTGAAAACGAAGATCATAAACATGAATATCTTAAACGTCTAATGCGTTTCTCGCCAAAGTCTTTCGCCAAAAGTGACGACGAAGCAATATTTCGTCGTACAATAACATCGTATTTACGTAAGCAAATTCCTAGACTCTCTTTCTCTCTCTCTCTCTTTCTCTCATCGAGAGAGAGAGCTCTCGAAGAAGAATTTGCATTCATTTGGAAGTAGCTTATATACTAGTTGCTGGAAGGCCCGTTCCTTTTTCATGCAAATTCGAAGGACTCCGTCATTCCCCGCGGGGAATTTCGAACTCCGCGTTACAAAGTAGCAGTTAACTTCTCTTTCCCCGTGCCGAGGCGCAACTTTTCGCCGCAACTTCGGGAAATGTTAAAAATATGGACATCGCCAACGACGACGTTATACTTTTCACGAGCGTTGTCAACCGCCTTGGTGAAATTAACGCGTCATCCGTCGAAGCACTTACACAGAAGATGGAAAGGGAGGTTTTATTCACGTCGTTATCGCGAAGCTCGGATACTCTCGGAAAGAGAATGGCTAATGATACCATTCCGAACCGCGCGCGTAATGGTGAACCCGAAGACACACTTCCCGCATCCACCGTGTTCCTTTGATCGTGCGCGCGTCTACAAACGGAGGATGCTCCCTCTCACATATACCATCCCTTGGAAATTTATGGATGCCGAGCTCACCAATCAATGCCAGTAAAAGTACGGCGGAATTGGAATGCCGGTGAGCCGAAGCGCAATCGAGTACGGCGGAATTCGCGCTCTCCAGGTAGTGTACGGGCTATCCGCGAATCACAATGAAACCGGCAATGACGTATGACATCGTTCCCGAGCGCGCGCTCGTGGGGACGGGAGCGGTCGGAGTGTACAGGGGGTCGGAGAATGAAAAGCACGCGGCGGCGATATCTGAAACGTGTACGCGAGAATAACGGCCTCGGCACGAACCCGCGGCCGCGTTGCCTCGATAATTGGATGCGCGTAATTGGCCGAAATGGAGGGAAAACGGTATCTGTGCCGGCTATCCGTAACTGTTGTGTTGCGTTTGGCCATATGACGTAACGACGGGGAAGGCCTATATAGATCCTAACGATCGCGCGCGTCCCGAGTATTTCCGCAATGCTCTCAACAGTTTTGACAGATATATGAAGATATTTCAGATATTAGGCATTTAAATTCATTCTAGTTATTATTTGATGATACAAGATTCTATACGATAACGCGATTAATTTTGCGCTTTTCAATTAGTTATTATTACAAAGATCTGAAGTTTAATCGGAAAGGAGAATCGCCGAGAACACGATCGCACGGTGTAAAGTCTCACTTTTTACAACCGTGTATTTAGGAGGAGCCAGGGATCTCGCAGATTATGCTAACGAGCTTCTGTCCCGATGTCCATGGCATCTTAACGAGCGCCATCGCATTATAAGTTCCGCGGCAAAGTTCGGGCTTCGTTTGGAGCGCCTGACGTTTTGCTCCGAAACGTTACACTTACCGCTGTTTCCTGTCGCCGCGTCATTAAGAGACATTATTCCGACGCTGTCGACACCGAATATCGTTATATGTATCTGTCGCTTCCCCGAAACTTTTCCGCCGTTAAATACAATCGATTCGTACTCGAGCACCGTGAAGATTCTTGTCGTAACACGCCACATCACCATTCAAAGACGTTCCAGAAACTCGAGGACATCGGAACGCAATGTGCTCTCTGCCGCTCGCGATACGGCGGATACAAGACGGAATTGGAACCGACAGTATCATACGAAGACATTTTATGTTACGTACGATAAGATCGGAACGAAGAGAATTTCAGGTACCAATCCACGTTATCGACAATGTCGTCATCGAGCTATCTAGTTTTTCGTATTTTCGCGAATTTTGACGTTTTTTATAGCATCGCGCGCGCATAAATAATCATTATTTAGTGTTATCGTTCGCAAGCAAAATTACCGCGACGACGTAACCGAAGTCTTTAACCGGCGCTTCCTGATTTTTGATTACACATCCAAGCACTTTGTTGTCACTCGTCACCTGTGTAATGAACGAAGTTACATAAGCTGCTGCCGCGGGTGGCGTGAAAGGTTTTCCACTTGGCTGCGAATAAACCCGGCGTTTGCTGTACACTTTTCAAAGTAAACTTTTCGCGGCGTCAACAGCTGTCGAGAAGTCCCAGTGCGAAGTAATGAATTTCGCGAAGACAGCCCGACTTCGGCTCTTAAAGCGAGCGTAGGTCGGCAATAAATCTCGCCGGGCTGCCCGGCATGCATCCAACAAATCTCGGCGGCGCGCGGCAAGATTTTCCCTGCCGGCAATTCGAAAAGCGGAGTCGTGAAAAAAGCTCTTGCCTTTCTCTCACCCTCCCCACGTTTCGCGTACTCCCGCGAGACCGCGTCTTGATAAACGCAAATTGCACGGGTGCAATTTTCTTTTCGTTTCGCTGACCGCGAGGTCCGGCATTTTGTCGAGTTTTTTTTGTTGGATGCGAAAAGACCCTTTAGAAAGTAATTTCCCAGTGATAAAAAGCTATGTGTTATCAATATTACGCCGACAATGAATTCTTTCGACGGCAACAATTTCGGTCTCACATAGTCGGCGCATTTTTGGAGAGTTTTGGGAAATTCCAGCCGCGTCGGCACAAGCCGTGCACGCTTTGGGTATGCGTTATGAATTTGATTAATAAATGAAAACCTCCGCGTTTAAATGTGCACTATGTTGCATCGCGAGAATTCTATTAACATAGCAATAATAACAAGCTTGAATTGTCGGTCTTTTTTATGGCTCTTGAAATGAAACTTCAAGGCGAATAAACGCCGCGCGTCATTACACAAGCGCGTTGCAACAAATGGAAAATAACAAGCGTTCGATTATCATATTAAATATCTCAAAGCATAATAATTAACAATAAAAAGTATAATGACAATATCACACAATAAAAAAGAGAAAAAGAGAGACAGAGACAGAGAGACAGAGAAAAATATATACCATATTACACATTATTACATATATTTACGCGAGATATAATTTTCGACGAACTTTTAACATCACTCATCACCATCGATATACGAATTATGCAAAATCGAATTTGCGTTTCGGTTTAATTTGCGAAAATATCAATGATATCTTCACGTGTGTTTGAACGCGCGTGTATATTGGTGTGTTTGCTGTACACGCCAATTTCTATGCGGCCCGAGAAATGATCATTTTTTTCGACGACTAGCTGCACTAGCTGCGCGAGATCGCCATTTTTCACGACGGAAGATTTCCAGACGCCGCACGTACTGCGCACACTTCCCTTCCGCTTCACGATGAAGAAGCGCTTTCGTATCACGCTCTCATTAGACGACACCCCGTTACGTATAGCCGGACACATGTGCGCTCGAATTAATATCGATCCTTGCGAAAATCCGGGATATTTTTTTTTTTGTAACATATTTTGACGTGAAAAACGTTTCTCGTCACAGTTGCATCCCAATTACAAATTTTTTACTTTGCACAAGATTTGCTTTATGTACAATTTCAACTCTTAACATAAAGTTCTTTAACATAAAAATATAAAAAAATGCTAATGTTGGTAACAACACCGGTTATTTAATTCAACTGTGTGTAATTTAACTTTGTTTGGAAGCGACTTCTACATTTTATTTTTTTATTTTTCTTTGCGCCAACAACAGAAAAGAACATGTACACGACCTAGTTCTGTCTGGATCTCTTGCAATTTTGCTTGTACCATTGTTTTACTCGCGGGTCAAAGAAATTATAATCACCCGCATTTTGGCACATGCTGGCGCAATTCGGCCGGTGACAGTCCGGAACTAACGGGTGCTCGGTCGTCGACGAAATGGCGCGGCGATTATATCGAGAATTGGGGTTTGGAGAGCATAAACGCATAGCATGAACGGCTAGAAGGACAGCGTTTGTGGCCCCAAGTAAATCGACCGAATCGTAACCGTCGGGTCAGCGTCCCGACCTCCTACTGGACCGGTACTTACCGTGCTTCTCCCGCTTTCCGCTTCCCGCTCTCCCTTTCACCTCTAATTAACCGAGAATTACCTACATTGTCGGTCTCGTACCGTTTCGCGATGCCGTTTACGCTTACAACTGTCATTTGCAGGGCTAATTGTCGTGATTATTAACTGCTGTTGTGTGATATCCTGTCATTTCGTCAATAGAGACGTGCGCTACGACGACGACGACGACGACGACGTCAGCATGCGAATTCATGTTGCGCTTCTGTTCGAAGTCAACAGCGTTTCGCTTTGCGCGCGACAAGTTTCGAAATGTAATTAGACTCCTTCGCTGAAGGAGAGCGCGACACTTGAAAACAACTTTAGAACAAGTACTCTTTGCTCTGTTAAAAAAATATTTCCATTAAATATTTTTATTATTCTTCGAACTCGCGAATTGTGTGCACTACTTCTGATTGCAAGAACAATACAAACAGCCAATCGCAATTTATCAATATTGTATGTTATATAAATAAATCTATACACGCTCACAGACGAGAAGGGTATGTGTATGTAAAATATGAATAAATAAATATTTCAATTTATTTTTAATCAGTCACGATGTATTGATGGCGCAGATGCGGATATTAATTTAGTACACCTGTATTTGAAGTGCAAATACGAACACGGCGAACGAAATTAATAAAAAAATCGCTGCAAGAATAACGAAATTTTCTTTCTGCGCATAAAGTCAACAATGGTTAGCGCTCTTTCTCTCTCTCTCTCTCTCTTTCTCTCTCTTTCTCTCTTTCTCTCTTTCTTTTATATATATATATATATGCATACATAATATATACGTACATCTCAATGATAAAGCATAACTGTACCGTCTGTAAATAACCGCGCGGAGACAGTGCGACGAGTAAACATCGTATCTCTTCTTATGACTGCCGCTTGTGCAGTTATAACTCGCGCATAAACGCTTCGACGATTTTGTAATTTGTGGACCGAGAGTTGGGTTTAAGAGTTATGTCTGTGCCGCTACGTTGGTAAATACAACGGGCGCGCGGAATTACAGCGCAACGGATATATAATCGCATCGAGAGTATATTAACGGGCGCACAGCTGTCTTCGCGCTATCGCGCGCTCGATTCTCTTTATTAAGGCGCGCTTTACGTTCCGCTTTACGCGCGTAACGTCGCGATGCGAAGGAATAAAGCGAAGAGAGCTCGTAACAAGTTGAAGTTAAACACCGAATTTAAGGACAAAATATCTACACATCGTCGCTTATTTCGAGTTACTGAAAACGTTCGCGTTGGAACAGCTGACAATTTTTCACAACGTAATTGAAGCGACGACCCATCGTTTCGATTCTTTTTTCTCGCTTTGAGAATATTTTCTCAAGAAGAGAGAAAATATTTTCCGTGCTCTAGCGTTTAATCAAACGGGCGGCAGGTGGTGGTTTGGCGGAACATTATTATGCGAACGCGCGGGGTGATACGTCGAGCGTATTAACGGAACTGTTCGCTCCCCTCTCGTTAACTATGCCCGTGGTGCTCTTTATTAACGCACGCTTTACAACGCCGCTATTTACGAAGGTTGTCCTTTCGCCTTACTTCGAAATATTACGTAATCCCGTTGAGAAACGGCGGTGCTCCGCGTATGTGTATGCGGAAATTATTTATACGCGACAGCGCCATTCCGACGTATTCGAGGAATAATGCGTCCGGGGCGTTTTTAGCTACTTGCGGAGCGCGGCGCTCCCGCGAATTGATATATTACGCCAGATCGTTTTACCGCCCGGGTTTTATCTGCGCCGCGCGCCACAAAACACTGCCTGGCATTAATACAACCCTCGAACGAAGAGTCATCCTCGATTTCTCGCAGCAAGTCGAACGTAATTGTAATATCGCGATTGTTTAAATGATATATTTTATATATGCAATATCATATATGTGTAGTATCATATGCATGTGTTAAATTTTGATACAAAATAAATACAAAAATAATTTTATATTACTGTTAAATAATTTTATATTACTGTTCTATCCTTGAAAAAAAACGGAAATTTCTAAATTTTAATCAAATTGTTTCTCTCAACTATGGTAAAATGTACTAACAAATAAACAGAGAACTCTGCTATCACTCTGTGTGCACAACTTATCTGGTCTTTTAGCCGCGTTAACGCTTGATGCACCATAATCAAGTTGCTGCAGTTTTCGAGCGAGGGAGCTGCGCAAATCGCGTTCGTGCGGACGGGTATGTATGCTGTACACGTGCGTGTTTAAAGCCTTCCGCGATCTCGCGCGGGCACGAGGAGGACCGCATTTTGACCGTTTATCTCGACGTGTCGTTTAAAGCGTGAAATCGGCTTAGGCAAGCGCGCGCGATGCTTTACGGCGGAAGATAAAGGGGTGCGCGCGTTTTGTGTCGGTGCGGGACGTCAAGTAATCATGTCGCGCGTTGCTACTCTCGTCACTCTTCCCTCTCTCTGTCGCGCATTCACCTCATCTCGTCTTGCGCGCATTTTCCCGACGCTTCCGTTTGCGAGCATATCGCTTTTCTTTCTCCCGCGGTCGAAAGATTATGCTTTCATGTCGGTCCGTCCTTCAGAGCCGGCACAAAGGCCGTAATTAGCGGCGGTGTTACACGCGGTAATGGGCGAAGGGAAGAAGGAAGTGACCGCCACTTTCGAGCTCGTTCCGCAAACCGGCGACAAAAACGATGTCCGGCTATTATCCGGTAGTCTCGTAGTCCAGAGGGCTGCGACGATATCGCGGGATGAGCTTCTCAACTGTTACGTGAGGAGAGTACCGTCGGACCTTTCTTGTCTGCCAGTTTCTCTCGCATTCTCTCTATTCTATTAAAGCGAGAGAGGGTATGTACGCGAGAGAGGGTATGTACGCGAGATGTGCCTTTGTGTTTTCCTTTCCTGTACAGTTCGAGCTCTAATGCATCTGGCACGCATACGCGAGTTCGTTATACACACAGGCATCGCGATATATATGATATTATTTTAAGGATAAATAATAATTCTCTACGTACATATATCGAGTACGTAGAAACACAAATGTCTGCGGTAGAGATTGAAACCACTCTAATTTTCGCAAATTCAATTTACGATATGTGTAACAACCGCGTATCCAGCATTAAAAAAACATTATTTTTGCATTTTCTGTCTTCAACATTTTCGACGAGAGAGAGAAAATTTCGCAAACGTTTTTGTTTTTGCTCTCACGCGATTTGCAAAACATATGTGTACATACATATATACATAACACATAAATATGATAATAAATTGTTTGTCTAAAAAAATTTACGCGATTAAAATTTATGCGCATGCAAAATGTCAATATCACTTTTCTCGCTTCGTGTAAAATCGCTTATAATCATCAATCGTCAATACGGCATGATCGTTCGCGATTATCGCACGACAGAGCGAATCCGACTCGTATGCCTCGGATCACGTATGCATGATCGCGGTACTTGCGTCATGAATAATTTCATTCTCGTTTGCATGCAACGAGTGAGATTTCATAAATTATATCAGCGCACTTTTCTCTCTTTATACGGCGCGACCGTAACGCGTTCGCGTTTATATGCATCATCGTGGCAACATGTGTCTACTGAAGGTACTAAAACCCATGCCCATTAAAATGGACGTGCCGGCTAAAAGGTTCCCGGGAGCTACTGCTCCTGCCGCTCCGTCGTGCTCACCTTTCCCTTCTTTCTTTCCAACATCTCCACCTCCGTCTTCCGGCCCGCTAAGAGACGAATGCAGCATCGCTCCTGAAAAATGCATTCGTTCCTTCGCATACGCTCTCGCGCTCACGTAACTCCCGCATTGCGTTTCTACCGTCTCCTTTCTCGCGCGTAGAATCCTATTGGATTCATTCGTGTACACGTACATTTTTCCTCTGTGAAGAAGAGCATGCGCGACGTATATTTTTCGCGGATATTTCAGACGCGATTCTCAACCGTGCTCGCGCGGATATTTCGCGCGCGATGCAAACGTTTCCCGTAATTTCCCGTGAAACAATTAAGAGCAACGTTTTGGATGAGACGTTATGATGATCATCCGTCATAATGTCTCATCTGGACTAAAATAAGAGAGATAAAATGTGTTCCGACGGAAAAAAACGCTATATAAAATTTGCGTACCGCAATAAAACGTGAATGCGCATATTTGAAATTTTTGTTTTAAACAGTAGAACTTAATTGCAGTTTGAAATATATCCGTTTTGTGTAGTATAGATGATTAACTGTGCATTACAATGTAATAAATATAAGTAAATATCGTGTGTGGCAGAATATTGCAAATATTAACACAGAGATCCAAAATAACCGGCATGCTCGGGATGTAATATATAATATATATACATATATATATATATATATATATATATATATATATATATATATATATATATGTTTATATATGTTTAACTTTGTAATGGTGGCTGCTGGATACAATGAGATACGGTAAGTGGGATCGCGAAATCTATATCCTGTTTATAATCAATATCACTGTTGCCGTTAATACAATAAATACGTATGAAAGAATTTAATTTTCGCCCCATTTCGCGATCAGCGCGATGATCGCCAAATTGCGATATCCGGCGCGCCTCGTGTCAAACGCGGGCAGCGCCGGCCGGTCTAATTACAGGATTAAATTTGCCGTGAATTTCCGTCTCGCGAAAATGTGCGCCGCGCGTTCGTGATTTTTGATTACGTGCCGGTGTCGCGCGCGCGATAACGCTCGCAAAATGGTCGGGACGCGCAGGTGAAATCGTTTGAAAGAATTTATTTGACCTGCACGAGCGCACATCCGCGAGGTTCCGTCCTGCATTTATCCCGGACTATATCGCGCGCGAGCGCGCGATAATCGCTATCCTATAATAACAATTGTACCCGCCCGTTGCGTAACGACATTTTGGTTATTCGGTGAATTTGCAACATCACCACCTGCGCGCTATCTCATCGACCTGGCATAATTTTCGGCGTACGTGGACGGCGTAAATGTGTTCAGGACAATACGATTATAGAGCGATCGAGAAACCGTGCAAAATTTTTTTCTGCCGCGTTTATTTCCGCCGTATATCATTCGCGTTGTTTTTTTTATTATTTTTTTTTTTTTTACAAAGCGTTGCATGCGCGAAAGTTTACAACCGAAAATTCCACACGCGATGCACTATCGCGCTTGAGCGAAATACGATTATGAGAATGCTTCGGTTCGTACCGATGTGTTTACAGGTCGATATTGATTCGACGCTCGATCAATTCGTAATTTGGCGAGCGTTTCGC
Organism: Pseudomyrmex flavicornis; assembly: GCA_014825475.1. NCBI lineage: Eukaryota > Metazoa > Arthropoda > Insecta > Hymenoptera > Formicidae > Pseudomyrmex > Pseudomyrmex flavicornis. The sequence continues at coordinate 59,720 of QVNW01000512.1, forward strand.
GCGCTCTCTGCGAGCTCGATTCGAGCGCTACCGCGACGACGACGATGATATAAAAGATATTTTTGGAATTTTCGACGATGGAAAAAAATATATTTTTTCGGAATCGCGCCGGAAAGCGGAAGCGTCGCCGAACCGATCGACAAATTATTTCCGAAACAGCCTTCGCGTTTGCGTCTGACGGGAATGAAATGTCCCGGATGTTGACAAGCGGAAGTTTTGCGGTGACACCCTACACGAATTTTCGTGTGTTCTCATTCGTATAGTGTCGGTTTCGCCGTAGAATGAGAATGGAACACCGGGAACGAATAAGACGCGAATTGCTTTCTCCGACTCATTTTTCACACGGACGTACACCGGAAAATAGACTGTCGCCACGTGGTGACAGTCGATCGAGCACAATGCCATACGTTCGCTGTTTTGGCAAGTCACTCGTTTCAATCAAGCTCAGACGCGTGAAAGATGTAATGCTGGTGACGTGATAGCGAATACGTGAATGCGAACATAATACGTAACTGCGGTTTAACGCAAAAATTGTAGCTTTTTTACGCGAGGAGACAACGGCGAGAAGAAGGCGAGGACGAACAGGGAAGCGAAAAAAAAAAAAAAACATCGCGATCTCGGCGAGCCGTACATCTGTCATTCCCGTTGAATGTCCGTTGTCAGAAGCACGAAAAAGCCAGAGAGAACTTCGGTTCTTGCCTCATTGGAAATAGTCCGTCCGGGACAAATGGAAGCGAAGAGGAAAAGTCTTCTCAGACTTTTATTGTATGCAAAGTACTTAACTGTTCTACAAGAATAGCGTTTTCTTTGCCAATTTGTACACTTGTATTTCTGCGCTCCGACAATAATTATGTGCTCTCTTTCTCTCTCTCTCTTTCTCTACGTTATGTCGCGAGAAATGTTGCGAAACACCGGAATATTATTTTCCCGCTCGTCGATATATTGTTGGTAGGTGCCGCGCTATTTCGTCGTTTAATCAAGTTAAAACAAATTTCAAAAGCTCCTCTCATGTTTACGTTGGAAATAATAATCCATCGAGAAGCCATTATGCTCACGCGTACAGTAAATTATACGTGGCAAACTTTGTACTCAGAAACTGTTCACCCACACGCGTCTGAAATACAAGAAATATTTATATCCGGCTGAAAGTATATATACTTTTATGTACAGTATAATGTTTACCGCGCAAGCGAAGTATGATTTTGCTATTCATTCTGGACGCAATTTACGGCCGATCTCTTTCCACGTCGGTGAGAATCATCCCAGCGGGTATAATTAGCCGTCTATCGTCCTCGGGACGTTGATCATCTTCGGGCAGCCGAGGAGAGGATTTTTCTAAGGGATATAAGCGCGAACCGGGGGAATAATGCGACTCCGAGGAATCGTATACCCTTGGCGGGAATTGTTTCCACAGTTCGTGGCGAGTGCCCGTACCGCCCATCGCAATTCTTGGCAAGCATTGTTGATGAGAATGAACGATGAAATGGCTCGCCGTGGCGGTCTCTGGCCGTAGGTATGGAGTTGTGCGGTTGATGAATTGGTGCTGCGCAGACCCTGTGCCCCGTATTCTCCCCTTGGAGCCTCCTCCTTGCCTCGCCTCTCTATCTCCCTGGTTTCCCAACCCCTTTTCCTTCTTCTCTCCTTGTCAGACCGTTTCCCTTCGTCTCTCCCTGCTTCTCTCATTCCTCCCTTCACCGCACTCTTTCTTTCCTATCCTCTCTTTCAGAAACCGTCGCTATTATATCTATTCTTCTCCTCCATTATAACTCTTCCGGGAATGTCCGCAGCTTCTCCCGCGTCGTGTCCACCTCCATCCCCGAACCGCCTTCTTTTATAATTGTTTTCCGTGATATCTCTCGATTCTTTTTTGTCCTGCGGCGAGCTTGCCTTTGCGCTACCACCGTCTCGACTCGAGAGTTTTTCTCCGCAGAAACGAGCGTTACAAGAATCTAATACGACAAACGAGTGGAAGCGTATCTTGTATGGAGGACGAACATCGAGGTAGGACGAAACGGGTGTTGGCCGAGCTTAATCCTAGTATGTGGCGCTAATGCGTCAGAACGTACATACAAAGACTTTGCCTAGTGGCAAATTCGCGATGAAATCTTCAGAGTCATGAAATCTTCAGTCTTTTAGATGATTTACGAATCAGGTATCATATGCTTGAGAGACTAAAGATAGAGGATGAAAAATATTATTATTTCCTTTGTATATTATCTTGTTCTACACATTTCGACTTATATTATTTAATACACAAAAACTTTATACTTTTATTTATTTACTTAATATTTTTTTTCTACCGCATACTTCATTTATAACGTGATGATTTTGTAAACCGCTAAACTTAAAAAAAAATCCGCGTGCGCTACTATACATCGTCACGATCGTGTTAGTCAAATACGTATTAGCTACATCCTTTTATGTAACTTCGCGGATTTCAGAGAGAAAGCGACACTTTAATTAACTTCTGTCGATACGCCGCAGCACATGCGTCTTTATAAATAACGGTGACGCTGATCCGAATAATATTCGGCTGTAATTTCGTATCGTGTGTGTAGTACCAGCTCGTATCATTCGTAGATTATTTGCCTTCTCGCGCTCGCTGTGTGAAACACGAGGAAATAGCCCGAGAACGAATTATTTCGCGCACAAATCAACGGCGAAACGTGCTACAGCGATGGAAGATACCGGGTAACGAAACCCATTACCCAGATGTGTTATTCGTTATTCTCACTGGAGAAATAATTGTTCTCTAATTCACGCGAAATTCTTTACCGCTTTAATGCATTAAATCTAATATTAGCGAGAATAATGCAAAGTATATGTACGCGCGTGTAAAATGCCTCGGTAATTTTGTTTTCACGAAAAAGTTTCAGTTTTCCTAGAATCAAGATATTTAAAATATCTTGTCTGAGTCTGAAGGAAAAATTTTCGGGGAAAAATTGCGGACGGCTGCAAAGCAATTTTTCGCAAGTAAATTTCACGGAGAAAGAAATTTCTACTTCAATCTTGTGTTCCTTAATTTGCTGGTAAAATCTTTTGGGAGCTGCCTTAAGTGAGAGCAGATTAAGCAGTCATTGAAAAATAAGAGAGGGAGATAAAGAGAGAGAGAGAGAGAGAGAGAGGGCAAAAGATTTCGTTAATATTAAATTACTTTAGATAGACTTACATGCGAGCTTAAGTCTTTTTCAGGGCTAATACTTTAATTTGTTGACAGTTAATGTTTATCAATTTTATATTTATTCGTAAATAATAATGTTGTAACATAAACAAAAGGTTACAACATTATATTTTAAAGAACTACTATTACTATTAAAAAACCACATATTATGCAAATATCGAGAAAGAACAAGGAAATAAAATTTTTAGGAAACAAAATTTTTCTAACTACATAAATACAATAAAGTTTGACAAGTTTTCTTATCTCTGGCATTGTGATTGAAATATTATTCTGTGTTTTTCTTCGCCATCACATTTTCACTTTTTGGAAAGTAAGAACGAATAAATGATCGTTTTTACCGAAAAATTTACTGGTGGTTGTGATAACGATTTTAGTTGCCGTGACTTTCGCGTCGCGTGGTGTAGTTTGACACGTGGTTTACCTCGCTCGACACGTACACACGCGCGACCACGTTCATTACACGACGTCAAACTTGGCGCGATGACACGTTGCGATAAGTTCTGACAAATATTCACGCGCCTCCTCGGCATATCGGTGTGTGTACGTGGCCGTAGCCGTGATCCAAATTCCACGTCAAACCGACATCACAAGTCGTTAACGCTTCGGCGAAGGTGTTCACTAATTAAAACGTTCCCTCTCCCGCGTGTATCGCGACGTACATTAATTTTGCGCGGCACTCGAACACAATGAAAATTATTTGTTAAAACTTTGGATTAATAGTAGTAGAGATCTGCACATCTTTGTTTTCCGTTAACATACAAACACAAAAAATTTGCTTAATGTTTAACGTATCGGTCAAACTACCACGGTAACATATAGTTTCCAAAAAATACAGTACAGTAAAAACGTCAGAACTCATTTCTCGCCGCGTGCAATTAAATCTTTTGCTTCTCTTTTATGGAAATTTAGTTGAATATAAAGTTTCGTGTGCGAAATGGCCGCGAGTTCCATTATACTTTTTCCCGCTTGTAGCTTTCCTGCACAAACTTCCAACTAATTATCACGCGTGCAAATTTCGCCGGCGATGCACAGAATAATATAATATCAATGGACCTACATTAGTTACCAGTTACAATACCAAGTTTGATGGCGTTGCGAGAAAAGCGAATGAATACGTATTGAAATTTTTCTTTCAGTGTAGTCTTTTCATTGCTATACTGCATTCAATATTATAATGCGCTAAAATATTGTATAAAAGTACTGGATAATAGTTTTCGAGGACTCTAACAATTTGCGCAGTCCAATGTCAAAGGGACTGTCATTATCGCAATTGTTCATGGCTTCGAAAGAATCTCATGAAAGGAGGCTGTCGCACATGCACCTCGGTTTAACAGGCATTATTGACGCTTGATAGGTCCGACGATCTAAGAGGAAAATTGAGCGCACGTGTGTGTGTGTGTGTGTGTGTGTGTGTTGGCGATGCCGAGAACAAGCCTTTGATTTTTACGCCGAGTTTTTTTCGGATGCACACAGGTATCGTCCTTGACGCTCTTTGCAGTTTCTCCCTCTTTCCCTCGGGGCTTTTTTCCTCCTCTTCTTCTCCGTGAATTAACCCGTATATGCAGTCACGTTAACGTATCGAAACGTATCGAATCTAGCCGTTGGCCGTATCGACATTCGCGATATTCGCATTTTTATGCAGCAATAGCTGCCGCGCGCGGCACCACGCGCCGCTCCGCGCGCTCTCGGTACAGATGTTAGACTTAACGAATCGATCTTCGATACACACACACACACATTGCACGCGCCTATGCACAAGCGAGCGAGCGCGACGATACTTTGATTACAACTGGTTGCAGCGAAATCTATTCGAGAACACGTTGTTTTGCCAAGCGAAACATAAACAAAAAAAAAAGTATTGATAAACGACTTTTCCTTATGCAGAAAAAATAAAATAAATGAACGCGAAGCACGGCGATACATTTCCGGCGCACGTTTATAAACAAGTTTCAAGTCAAACTTTAGAAATGATGTTCGCTACATTTCCGCGAGCGCGTTCGAAATTGCCTCCATGTTTTTCAACGCGCGCAAACGAGACGCAATATTCATGAATCGATATATACGCGTGGTCGTAATTTCTTTGCCTTTTTACGGAGAGAGATCTGGTCAGATTTTGGAAATTCCGGCTTCCAATCTCCAGCATGTGATTTGCGAAAATATCAAACGCGAGAGAATCACGCGGATTTCCGAAAGCTATTACTTTCACCGCACAGGCCTATAGAAACGGTCTCTTTCTCCTCTCTGGCATTTACCATAAAAAAAGGAGTGGAGAAGAAGTCCGCGCGCCTTTTTCTTCGACAATGGGCCATCCATTTGTCAGAGATGCGTTTTACGGGCCATTCGTCTGTCTGGTGCTGACGATTTATCAGTCCGAGCCTCGACGTCTACAAGACCGGGAACACAGATTCCGCGAGAATCTACGAGCAGGCTTATTCCCGAAATCCCGGTAACTTTGGCCGGCGAGGCAATGTAATATTTTTCCAATAACGCGTCCACTGAAAATCAGCCGAGTCACATAGAGCCGGTATCGTCTTTCAGAAATCGTCTCTTCGCAAAAAAAACAAAGAGAAAAAGAAATAGAGAAAAAAAAATAACAAAGACACAAGTCAATACTTACTGCCCCCGAGGGTTTGCACTTGCGCGCGTGATGAGTCATTTATCAAATCCTCTGTACATTTCTTCTCTCATTTCGACGTATGATGGAAGAGACGCTCGGCTTCTCACATCGTTTAACGCTACTGTAATTCGAGTAGCGGGCGAGCAATTCGCTTAATTGAAACTCACCTTTTTTTATGATGAAGATTAATGACTGTCAGGCCGATTGATAGATGAAATGCGATCCCGGCGATCGCACACAATTCGGAAGTTTCAAAGGGCGCCGCGCAAATGTCTTCGGAATTTTTTCGCGCGCGGCTCGCGTCGAACGTTTGCGCTCGACCGTTAAATTTATTTTTTCCGCGATTCGTCAGAAAATGTCGCGCGAGACGTATCCTCGACACAAATGGTATATATAACGCCGTCTCATCCATTAGGTGTTTGTAGAGTTTAATCGAGCCGTCGTCGAAGAGTCACGTAACTCGCCGACGCTGCAGAACAGATCGTTTATTGCGATTCCCGGCACCCGGGCGGTTATACGAGCGCTTTAAGTCATCGTCTTCAATTAAGGGTAATCGGTAAATTGCTCGCGCTTCTCATCCCTCGACAGCCAGGCGAGAAATAGGGTAAGGCAGAAGCAAAAGGGGAGAAACGCCCGCGACTTTCCTCCGAGATACGGCACGAATCCTACTTCTGCTTTCGCCGACATTTGCATGCATTAAACCTATCTCGACATCTACGACGCCAGGCGTGATGATTCAGACCTGAGTACCCTCGAAAAAGAGAAGAAACCTCGAATAGAGTCCGCCACGGAAGATTTTCTTCTTGATCCGGAGCGGGTTTTAGATTTTTCCGCCGCTGTTACTAAGAAAAAGAAAAAAAGAAGATCTCCTCTCCTGTTTTTAAAGATTTAAGGGATGCAGATGAAAAATTCTTTAATAAAATTACAACGTGTCTCTTTAACAAATCGCAAAGACTAAAAAACATTCGTGTAAATATTATTATTTTACATTTTTAAATAAACAGTCTTTTAATTTAGTTAAATATGTTTATATTTTATCAAATTTCATTTTCCTTCTACGTAATTTTCCAAGCGCTCGGAGATGTTGCTTCGCAGTGACTTCGTCCTTTGTGCATCTTTGTTGCAACATGTTCGTAATCTCTGAGTACTTCACCGGTTATATGAAATTTTGTATTCTGCCGTGTGGAAGCGAGTTGTTTCTAAGCGCTCTGCATAAACAACATAAAATGTTATTGCACACAAAAATAGTCGTTTCGAGTTCTGTTCTTTTTATTTTTGGAAATGTCCTCATACACGCACAATTATCGCACAGTTAAAGCCATATTCATTATGAACTTTTTTTTATCGATGACATTTATTCCCGCTCTATGGAGCTGCGTATTCTCTCATTTTACCATAGATGTTTTTCCATTCCGGTTGATACTCCGTGCAAATGCGGATACGAATTTCGCGTTTTGTTTTTCGCCGCGCGAAACGTTGTAACGCTCTTTCTCTCCCTGTCTCTTCCGCCTCTTTGACGTCGCGAAAATAAATCGAGACTCACTTGTGCATTCGCTTTTATTTCAGTCGACGATTCTCATTCTTGTCCGCACTCTTTCAAGGGTTTTCGATCTTTTCTATCTACTTTCTCCACTTTTCGCCTATTCTGTTTCTACAAAGATTGCGATCACGCAACAATGTACTTTTCGAGTGAGTTTGCTCGACGTGTCTACACATGCGCGAGAGTGAAGAATTTTATTCATCTTGTGCGTGAAAATTATGTGTGTGTGTGTGTGTGTGTGTTATCTCGGAACGTAAAATTCGACGGATCGCGGAAACTCGTTTGGATATGAATATGTGTCGCACACTTGTCGACAAGATCTCGATGGCGCGTAAAAAGAAAATTGCGGTAATAAATGTCACTTTGACAGCTCTCTCTTTTTGCGCGCAACGAGCGATTAAGTCTTGACAGCGGGGAAAGAAACGCGCTGCCGTCCGTTTGCGTAAAAAGGAAATCTGGTTTATTAATATGAATGGTAACTAGAGAGTGAAGTTTCTACGACGAGTACTCGTCTCTCCCGTATTATTCCACGTAGCGCGCCGAGGCCCGCCAAGTCTCTGACGAATACAAATCGTCGCTCTCTCGCTTTCCATTCGGACTATCCTCTACAGCGGTTCTTGCGTTTCTTCTTTCGCACGGAAGAAGATGAAACCGAGTCTTCTCTCCGTCCTTGTACTAGCTATGTGTAAGATTTATTGCTGAGTTTTTCTCAGCCGCAGCGATTCGTTCGCGCGGTATCGCGTCCATGCGTCGCAGTTATCAAGCACGTTTGCACGTGATTTTCGAACTTTCGCGTTCGTGCGCGACAAGGAATCGTTCCAACATTTTTAGGTCAACATCCGAACGAAGTGGCTCGTACGACGAATGGGCGCAGCGGCAAGTACAAAATTGATTTCCAACGATGTCGTGTCTACTGAGGGAAAGCGAGAGAGAGAGAGAGAGAGAGAGAGAGGAAAAGAAAGAGAAAGGGAAAGAGTTTTTTCTCGATCGTTATCAAATAAAACTGCTCGGCGGTCACACACGGTAGATAATAAATGATGGCGATCGAGAGTCTTCCCGGTGAGCGCGAATCAAACCGGTGGCAAGTTTTTTGCGCCACTTCGAGCGACGCTTGCTTATTCACAGACGGCAGTTCATAATCCTTCGCAGCGGCTTTCCGGCTCCATTAGAACCGTTCAATCATAGATATGATCGATCGTATGTCAGCTTTTTCCATCCGCGAGGAAAACCAACGCCCGCGTGAGGCTTTTGCCATCGTCGTTGCAACACACAGATACGTACGAAGGCGGAAATACCGGATAAGCCGAAAGTTCTTCTCTGTCGGAGAGAGAGAAAGAAAAAAAAAGACACGCAGAAGACGGAGTGGTAAGTGCCGCTTCGCTAACGCAATAAGACCACCGAGCTTTTATCTCCGTTTCGCGGCGAGCAGCAAGAGTTGTTTCGTCGGATCGCTTGATCGATTACTGCCGACCGATACAGTTGCTCTGTGTCTCGTTTCGCCGGCTAATACTTTAATCCGACGCGTCGTCTGCGACGAAAAATTGATGAAAGTCAGCTGACTTGGATGGAGAAAAAAATAAATCGACGGGGAACGTAAGATGTTTTGCAAATTTATCAATAATAAAAATTTCATAAGAATTTTTCTGATGTTAATATCGTCTGCGATTTTAGAAATCGCATTAACGCGATCCCGGAATAACACGGAATGTCGGATAATAGTTGGTAATTGAGATGTGGTGTTATCAATTATTTACATAATATTATCCAACATCTGATATTGACCTGAAAGCGACTAATAAACCGCGCATCATTTTGTCATACGCGTTTGTATCATCACAGGCGACAACAATTTACTTTCTCGGCTCGAATATTCCAGCGAAACGGACATAATTTATGAACTATGATATCATCTAAACGCGCGCGCGCGTACATAATTCGTTGCTGTTGCATGTTTGCCACAATTGCGGACTTCGTATAAATCGCATTATTACTGTTATGACGTTACAAACATGATTAGCAATTATTCTCGACGTTTAAATGCAACGATAGTTAACCGAGGATGTAAACGAGATGTTCAACAACAACTGATAGCAATAGCGATCGATGTTCGAGCATTCGGGCGATTATTGCGGGCGGAGATACGTTCTAAAGAAGAGTCATGGTAATGAACGATGAACAGGTTTTCGAGCTCCTGAACTCGGCTAAACGCTTTAAAGTGATATCATCTTACTAATCTGTCTGCGTGACTTTTAAATCTCTTTTAATAATTTTTCTTGAGTTGTTCAAGAGGCAAATGTTTAAGTCAAAACAATATGTCAACTCGTCGTGTAAACTTCGTACACCCGTAATTTAGTCATCGTTCTTAAAATATTTGTTTAGTCGGTCGCGGTGGAAGTTGTTCCACGTGATCAACTACCACTCGTGAAAAATTAGTTGGTAAATTACTACACTTCGTGCGATAAACCTGTCGTGTCTAAAAAAGGGTCACCGAGTTCCCGATTCGTGCGCGACTAGTTTCCTGCAGCGGGGTTTCGTTCGCGCGCAGCCGGATAATAATTCGATCAAATCAGATTTGTACTTGTGGAGTCAAGTAAACGGTAACGTTTCCCCGAAAATGGACGATTTTCTCACAAAGTGCGGATTAGGAGGATAAATTGTGTTGTAACCAACGCCGAGAATCTAGAGAGAGAGAGCTGGGGGAGACGGCGACGTACCCATGTCCCCGGTTCGTTTTATTAAGAGAGATTAGTAGCTTGCGAAGCTCTTAGTGAGTCCGGCCTTAAGTGAAAGACGAGCAGAATGACTGCCGGGAATGATTGATCGCGTCACGCCCACCCTCGCGCGCTGACCTTCTTCACAGGACGCGTTCTCTTGTCCTCTTCTTTCTCTCTTCCCGTTTCCCGGACGAGCTTTCGAGAAATATTCTTTGACAGTGAATAAACCCGCGCTTAAAAACTTTCTCAATCTTCTCACTTCGCCCCCTCGGACGAGCCTAAGACTCAAGAAGAATCACGTTCTTGCCGGAGTCGCTCGTGGTATCAAGAGGCACGGTAGTGCCTCGCGCCAAGTTCAGGCGCAACGAAGTGGCGCTCGAACTGCGCGAGCACACCGTGCCTATTATACGTATCTAAGTAATGACTGAACCGATAGACTTCTTTTTGGAGTCGAACTATTTTTCTTTCTATACTACAAAAACTTCATTCTTTATATCACATTTTTTGCACAAACAGGGTTTTAGAGAAAGAATGGTTTGTAATATATATAATTTTGTAAACCAAATTTTTTAAAGAATGAAGTTTTTGTAGTATAGAAAGAAAAATAGTTCGACTTAAGATTTTTACTTTAAATCAAGTGTTAATAATTT
>QVNW01000513.1:0-26009 GCA_014825475.1 Pseudomyrmex flavicornis
TGCGGTAGCTACAACACTTGTAGAATAAAAGGCTCGCCTCTGCCAGGTGCGATAATCGGTCGTTAATTGAGTCTCTTGTTCTAACTTTTCACGATTTTTAATAGATTTAATAGATTTCCAATAACTTGTACAGATGCGGATCCTTTATACGAAAGAGCTGGTAGCAGTAGGACAGGAGAAGATGAGCAGTCGTAAAATCGGAATTTGGAATATTATCTGAAAGTGTCTATCAATCGTGTGAGAAGTGCAGCGGTGATATAAGAGTATTTTAGAATATCTTTATGATCTTAGCAAATTACATTTCTGTTGTCTTTATCGTACTTATCGATCAAACATTATTTAATCGATTATAAGTACGTGAACATGAATCAGCTTCATCATCAACGAAGCTTAATTCGTAAATATTGTCTTAGTAATGATTTGTGAAACACAGTAATGTAATTCGATGTGTAGATCATTTCATTAGCGCAAAAGAGATATTTGTAGTTTATTATAACATAGAAATTTGTTTTGTTTTTGTTTTGTAAAATCATGATTAAAGACAACAGTTGATGAAATGATCGACATGAGAATATCTCGTGGATATTCACTTTGCGTGCAATATGTTTACACTGAAACATTTAATCTATAGATGTATAAAAAGAGAGGCATGCTTTCATACTTATAAATTAATGCGTTGATTTTATCAAAACAAAAGAAAACGTATGTTTTTCTTTCGTTTTGTTGAAAACTTGTTAGACCACTTATTTCAAAGTATAAAACCTCACTTTTTCTGTAACATGTTGCTGTCCAATTTGCATATTTGTCTATAGCTCGATCATTGTTACTGTTGTTTTAGTTTTAATAGTTCCGACATTGTTATCTCTATACAAGATATTCCAAATTTGTTTATATTTTGATTTTATAATTTACTAGAGGCTAATTCTATTTCCGTCATCTAACTTTTTTTTTAACATATGGAATTATTGTTGAGTTTTGTTAAATATATTTTTTGATGAAGTTTAGATATATTAGATATAGATTTGTTTAACAAAGAAAAGTTGCTCGCGCGTATGTTTTTATTGTCTTGTTACATTCCTTTAAATTTTCAGCGGCTTTAAAATCACCGTCAGTTGTGCCTCAAATTGTCCGGCAAAGAAAGAACTTTGACATCAAAAGTTGCTCAAATTCTTGGATATCTTATATACGTATAATTTATGTATATAATTTTTTCGAATTTTTTCTGTGGTTAAATGAAATTTATTGGCACATTTATTTGTAATTATTAATTGCGCTTAAAACAAATTAAACATCGATAAATTGAGTTTGATAATTGTTTAGAAAAGACATTGTTTAGGAGAGAATAATACGAGATATCACAAACCTTTGTATGGTGTGTTAGACATATAGCACAGTGTCATCTGATTTTGAGCAAACCTATATATACTCACATACACAATTGAGAATCAATGTTTGCATTTTATGATATTCAATATTTGATAAATAAATTAAAAAACGCTCGTTCTGTGAATAACAATAAATAGTAAGAGAAGGTCGAAGTCGAGCAAAAAACAAGATGTTGGAAATAATTTTCTATATTTTACATTTATAATATGAAGTGCGAAACGTTTCGAGCTCTTACATGAGTCTTCTTCAGTCGCGAAAAAAGTATATATTACAGAAAATTCTTTTTACGAAGTGCGTTACAAAGGTAACAGAAAAGTCATACGTTATATAGAAATGAGCCATTAGGTTGTCCATTGAAGTTAAAAAATTGAAAAAGTTCGTCTAAGATTTGGACATTATTCCAATCAAATGAATGATCGTGATCAGATCTGTGACGAGGAATAACAGATAATTGTGGAGTACAGATGATTTTTGTGTTCCTTAATTCTAGTATGTAACTGTCTTCTGGTCTGTTCCACATAAGACGCGTCGCAATTATTACAATTTATTTTATAAACAATATTAGTATTGGAGTCATGATGAATGTTGTTCTCTTATGAACTTTAATAATTTTATTTAGCCTATTGAAACATTTGTAGCTGACTAAAAATTCTGAGTTCTTGAAAGAATGTCTGACAGACAGTTATATCATTAATAAACGGAAAAACTACAACATATCTTTTTTCCATGCTATTCCGTCGCGACTAGTATTAAGTGGAAGAAATAAATTTTTTTATTCTGTTATCGATGCTCTCAAAATTCAACTCAAGGAGATAACCATTGTTTAAAAGAGTATTAATACAAAATATAATGTTCTTTTTATGGAAATCCGGATGAGATAGAAATAATGCTCTGTCAATCACACACTTTAACTTCAATAGACAACTTGGCGGCTCATTTCTATGTAACGTATGACTTTTCTATTACCTTCGGAGCGCACTTTATAAAGAGAATTTTCTGTAATATTTCATCTGTCTTTTATTATTCACGTAACTTATTTATTTAATTTTTAAATTTTGTATACTTTTTTCGCGACTGAAGAAGACTCATGTAAGAGCTCGAAACGTTTCGCACTTCATATTATAAATGTACTTCGACCTTCTTTTACTGTTTATTGTTATTTAATATTTGATATTTGATGCTTTTGCGGTATGTTATAAGAATTTCTGGAAATGGTTTTTGAGTTTGAACCGTGTTAGTGATTTCAAGATCAACCTGAAGTGAATTGCACTGTCCACGAAACGTCGGTATAAAAATAATATTAACGCAGTTCAAACTCGAAAACCTTCGAAGATATTCAATATGTTGTTGAGAAAAACACGATCTTTTCATAAATGCCAAAATTATATTATTGGCAATGAAAAGCAATCACACACATTATGTAAATCTGTCTGTGTCGTATTTCAAGATGCATACTTATGATGCATTTAAAATAATTTGCATTTTTCACATAAACAGCCTAAATATAGAAACGCAAGTTAATTGTAACTTACTTTTTCTGAATGTTTTCATTCCATTTTCACGAAAAAGAAAAACTCTTCATTTTTTGAGCAATTTTTGGAATTAATAAAAGTTGACTTTAACAGCAATTCGAAACGATAAAAATATCAGGAATTCCTGTAAAACTTAAACGTTTCCAGAATGCATGATGCAAAATCGATTTTTCTATCTTTTTAAATGGGAACGTCTCTTTAAATTGAAAAAATGTCTGTAGCCATTTGTCTGTGGTTGTTTTGGAAAAAAATCTTGCTTAGTTATAATTTCTAGTTGAGGATGAATTTTTCGCGTTTACGTAATAATTTTTCCTCGTAGGTGTGCAAACACCACTACAGAAGAGCACAAATTCTCACGTGAATGACACATCGATTCAACAATGCAATGTATGAATATAATGTATGAATAATTTTTTTCGAATGGTACAGTATCGCGTGTGTACACGTATATCAGTGATTTCTTGTGCAATACGAACTCTTTATTTTTCCCACTAGGCAATTTTTCTAGCAATTAATATATAGTCAACTATTAGTACATAAAATCTAATATATAAAATATATATATATATATATATATATAATATCTAATATACATAAAATGTTTTAGAGCAATACTATCTATACAATATTAGATAGGTATCTATACAATGTTAGATAGATATTCATTAATCACGATTGTCAATCGTAAAGTTTGCTATCTTCTATCTATCTTATCGCATGTAATGCGGAATAATTTTTAGTTACCAAAAATAGTAGCAGCTGCCACAATGTATTTTATAATAAACGACTAGCTAAAAACCTTTAGCGGATTTCTTTTAGAATTCAAATTTAAAAAGTTTTATGAGATTATGAGTGATGGTTTAGATATAATTTTGTGAGATTCATTCTGAAAAAAAAAAAAAAAAACTAGATCATTATCTGGCGACTTTATCATTCCCCAACATGGCATTCCAAGTAAAAATTAAACAAATTGTATTGATTTTAGTGAATATTGTATTTTTAATAAATTGTTAGATCGAACGGTGTTTTTCAGCACGTTTTGTTTTCTTTACATATTTTTACAATATTAGTTAAATAAAAATAAACATAGAAACTGAACAATATACGTAAATTCCGTGTTGTGATTGTCATCACGATTTTATTATTCACTTGTAAATTAAATAGTTAGTTATACAAAGGAGCTTTGTACATAACTCGCAATATAATGCTTCTGTTTTATATTATGTATAATATGCTACTGTATTGTAATCAAATAAACCAACTATAAATTTAAGTTTTTCTCATGCGAAGAGGATGAACGAAAAACGGATACTTGCTTATGAATATTCACACCTGTGCGTGTACCAAATATCATGATAAGATATTGGAGAAGCAATATAAAATTTTACGATTATATTCTATACGAGAATGATCTCGATATTTTTATCTGTTATAAATCTCTTTCAAAAAGTTACTCTGAATAATAAATTACTAAGCAATACGTAGCAAACCGTTTGTTTGTAAACATGCGTTAGGACATGCCGTTTACTTTCTCACACAATAATATTGCTTTTCCGAGATAGAATTTGAATAAGTGCATTGCGCGAATAAAGTCAGTAGACAGTGTGTCTCACGTCTTCATCATCCAGTATACGAATGAGAAAAACTCATTTTCGCGTATCTTTAATATCCCGGTGAAAACGGTGCGAGAAACTCTCTGTCTCTGTATAAATATATACACATATATGTGCAGCGCGCAACAATAAATTGAGAAGTTTGTAAAACTTCTGATTTACTTGCCACGCGCTATACATATAAAATATATATAATATAAAAAAAAAATATGTATAAACGTAAAGTGTAACAACCTCAAGCGTAACCCTGAGGAATAGAGATTCGGTTGCATTGTGGTTTTCGTGTTTTGTCATGTAACGAATTCAATAAATTGCACTCGATGCGCCCAGAATTTAACCAGCGATATTTACAACGATATGTAATTTAGAAATATAACGACCAAAAACTTCCTTTAATCCTGCAGTGCACAGCTTTATTTTTTTTCATCTCTTGGTTTTAGAAAAAATACTAATCTATTTGTTTTTTATATACATTTTGTTAGATTATATTTCTTTCTATTATATTTTTTATACATCATTTTATTAGTAACAAAAAAAAACAATCTTCAGTAATTTATCCCAAAAATTGAGATATTTACGTTATTAATTTTTCGTTATTTGTGAAGAGAATTTATGCGCTGCAGAATTAATCTAGTATCGCGCATCGAGATCAATCGATCGAATTTGGCGAATTTAATTCACTTCAAATTTCGTATAAACGCGTCAAAAATTCCAATAAGCGGCAGCGCCTTCCTTAAACGGAAGCGTTCTCTCCATTTTCACCTACGACTAGTTTAGCAAGATGCTTCTTTTTTGTACCACAAAGTGCGACCGAGCGCAAGTTTGTTGCTATATTCTCTTTTGTCTGTTTCTCAGAAATTCAAAGACCGCGGACGTAACGGCAGGAACCCGTGATTGTTTAGAAAACGTCGGGCGGCGCGAGTCATTTCGAGCTGATCACGCGTACGACCACACGCCACTGTTGTCCATTGCGCTTCTAATTTTAACTGCAAACAGAAAGAATTTTCTTAAGATTTTTCAGCACCTATTGCAGCTGTCTCAAATAATAACGTTGAAACAAGAAGATACACGCTTATGAGATTCTTTACAACTTGCGTTAAAATAAGTTTTTCGTGCGAACGATATCGAGAAAAACTCCAAAAAGAGTTATAGCGACCGGTCATACATACGCAGTAACGCAGATTTTTTTGGAAAGAATAGATGTCTCACACCAACACATCTTCAACAAATAATTTTACACTTAGACATAGACTGGCATAGTATGGACCAACCGATTGGGTCTAAAGAGCCATATATATAATTGCAAAGAAGAAGAGAAAAAATACAATAAACATCTCTTGGAATTAAATAAGATTTAAATTATTCTTCTTCTGTCACAATTGTAATAATTTAATACGCATTATAGTATTAATATATAATAATTATATGATATATAAAACAATATGCGCGCGAAAGATTAATCAAATTAAAAGAACTTACCTTAGCGCGTTTTACCGGCCTGAGAGGTAGAGGGCTGATGATACAGGGACTGTCTAACGGAGCATCGAACGTGATCGCCCTCTTGGCATTAGGCTTCCGTTGTACGAACATAAAGTCGTGAGGAGTCTGGAAAGGATAGACACACTAGCTACAGCCGGCAAACGAAAAATATTCTTAGAAAATAGAAAATAGAGTTTTACTTTATACGAAGAAGAATTGTGTTCGAGGGAATTATGTAAAAGTGGAGAAAAGCAATCAATTAAACGAAATAAACACAATGCAGAATTTTCGAAACTGTATTCGCAAGATTACAACACTTTATCCAAACGACACACTTGTGTTCCTACTATATAACAATGACGCAGAAAGAAGGAAAAAACAATGATAGAAAAAAGAGAGAAAGAGACAGGGAGAAAAAGGAAAGAAAAAGAGAGAAAGAGGGGACGGGACAGAAAAGAAATACTATCCACAGTTTGTGGAATGACTAGGCCTTTACATTTTAGATACGCGCCGTTTCCGACCGGGTACTCCGCATAAATATCTTTGGATTGTTGTTTGAGGAAAGGTTGAGGATACTTTGGTACGCTAGGCCAGGCCTGTATAAGGAAGATGTTTTGCAGTTAGTGTATATGCGATTAACATGCGACAATTTAACGTATATTGTTAAAAAAAAAAAAAAAAAACAAACAAAAATATAATATATTAACATATACATATTTATACATATTAATATTTATGTTAATATGAGGCATACATATATAATATATAAATATGCGATGCCGTATAAATATTAATATAAATATAAATTTTCAAAAAAAACATGCTTTCGTGCAGGCCTACAACTATAATTTACTTTAAAGAAGTTATATAAAAATGTTAATATATTTAACCCTTTTACTGCAGCATTGCTTTAATTGTAAACATTGGTTGTTGTTTTGTTATTTCGAGAGAAACTGGCCTCATTATTGAGCAATGCTAATTTTAAGTTGATTTTGCATGCGAAACTTGTGTGTAAGCGCTCTCTCTCTCTCTCTCTTTCTCTGTGTGTATGTGTGTATAATTTATACACACAAGATGAGTGAATCTTGCAAGATGTATGAATGTTGTAAAAACCAATTTGTATGAGGCAACTGAGAATATATTTGTGTATGTGTACATCCATATGCAGCAAAAGGGTTAAAATAGCGAAATAGACTCAAAATCGTTTTGTGAATACACGATTATGGCATCCGCACAATCTACAAACAACGCGATAATCATTGATTCGTTAATATTACAATGCAAGCCTATTCTTGACAGAATTAATAAGAGCGAAGCAAACAAAAACGAAACAATTTCGGTTATGCACCGATTAATATGTACACTAAATCGTAATAATTTATTCTTCTCAAAGGAAGAGAAATGGTCGAATTATATAAAATCGAGAGATAAATATATAAAAATAATATATAATAAAGTATATACTATATAAAGTTAAGTACTTTTCCTCTCTACGATCCAAATCGAGCAACATAAAATTCTTATTAAACAACGTTTCCTTTCTTTTGCGTTTCATAAAAACGTAAATTAATAAAGATATATAGTTCTTTTTTTATAAATAATACAATTAATACTAATTAATGTACATATAAATAATTAACAGAACCAGAAACATATCACTGGAAATAAATTAATATAAATAATGCGTCGAGCGAATAATTAATATAAATGTTAATTGTGTTATGCCATATCTAAAATTAACAAGAACGATAATCTTTGGATTGGATGACATTAGAGGCAACAAAAAAGGGATTATGGACAGCCGAAGAAGAGACAATTAAGAAATTACCGATATTTTTCGCCTTGAATCAAACTAAACAAAAGAGATATGAATACGAAGCAATATGCATGAACATGAGACAAGAATACAGACAAGAACTTAGATAAATAGAAGCACAAAGACAGCTTTAAGAAGAAAGTTAGAAGGCCGGCTAGCGTGTCTAAGGACGATTGGTACGGGAATAATACCAGGATTGCTGGCTTTGGTTTTGTTTGTGGCTTTGTTCTACCTTAGCGGGACTGGTTCCTGCCGTCAAAAAATTATCGTCTAAGGCCATAGTTGCAGGTGAGAATAGAGCAGAGGTGTCCAAACTTTTACTCTGTAAAGAAAGCAAGAATGTTTCATTGCATTTTTCGTTTAAAAACTTATTCGAACAATACATTAGTTAGTTGGATCTATGTCGATCCGTAACATACCGGTGTCTCTACAAGAAAACTTATATCGGAGTTGTCCTGACTCGACTGAGCCCAAGATTGACATAGAGCTTTACGCGCTCGCTTCCCTCCGGGCGCGCTGTTCTCTTTGCCTCGTCTTCGTACAGTGCCGTAACCAGAGTCCTGGAAAATCGTATTCGAGCTTGTACCAGCAAGACTCTCACGATCGGTCTCTTGCTTGATTATCTCGTTCAACGCGTCCAGACGACTAGGCGTTGCGGGTAATTGAGCGGCGCCACTCCGCCGCTCAAACTCAGCCAGAGCGTTTTTAAAGGGCGTTGGCGTTCTTGGTGAATTACCGTCTGCAAGTAGTAGTAGTTCGGTCTTAAGACAAATTCTCGAAGAATTCTCTGTAATACACGGAGAGAATCTTTTGTCGAATCTTTTCTATCTTCACGTACCGTGTTGATTTCGTCGAAAGCCGGTAGGTTGCGGAGTCGTTAGCGGACCCGGACTACTTCCTTTAGGAGTACTCGCATGCAACCAGGACGCTTCCGGACTCAAATTATTGAAAAACTGTGACGGACTGAACGGAAGTTGCTTAATAGGAGTTGAGGGAGTGATATTTTCCGTTTGCGCCTGTTGACCGATTATGAGGTAATCCGACTGATTTCCGCTATCGTTAGAGATGTTTGTCCTCTGCAAACACATGGTTTTACGTCTTCGTAATATAGGGGGCGGGCTGCTCTTTTCTTTCTCTAACTGCTCCTCCGACATTTCCTCTAAATCGGGCATCGGCATCAATTTGATTTCCGAGCTTTTCGAGCCGACAGTTTCGTTCTGCATTTGCTGCAGATTGTAATATCTTGCGTGTAAAGAAATATAAAAAAGTTAGAAACTCGTTTCGAAAAAAAAAACAATAATTACGTAATTCATTTTAAAAACAATATATACTTAGGGAACGACGAAATTGTCTCGGTTTTCGCTCGAGACAATCCTCTTTTTGACGGAGATTGCACACGTTTTTCACCGCCATGAGTACGCTTATTTATCTGCGCGTTCTGATAATTCGTTGCAGCCTGCTGCTGTTCCCAAGCTCTGACCCAATCCACCTGGTTTATGTCAAAAGGTTGCGAGGTGCTGACCTCCGTTGAGCTAGTCAAGGTGGGTTTCAGTTGACTCTGACTGTCTTCCAGAAGAAGATGAGCACTTTCCGCGTTTCTCTTCTTACCCCTACCTGCAAATTTTGTTATTTCATGTTCCATCAAATTGTTCAAATGTTTCTAGCTTTAAAAACGTAGGATTTTTTTTTTATAGGATTTGTGAGGAAATATGTCGTATTTATCTTATGATATATACTGTTATATATATGTATATAACGCGGAAAGCGTACCTTTAACTACAACTCTTCCTTCTTCACCTTCGTACTTCCTTCTCATCGTGCTATTCCAATGATTTTTTATTGCATTGTCAGTCCTGCCCGGTAAAAGCTTAGCAATTTTTGCCCATTGATTGCCAACCCTACGATGAGCCTCGACGATTATTTTATCTTCCGCCTCCGTCCACGCGGTCTTCTTTATTTCTGGATTCAAGTGATTGTGCCATCGCTCTCGGCACTGTTTACCGATACGACCTTTTAGATGTCGCGCGATTAAAGTCCATTTTTTCGGGCCGTATCTCTCCACAAGTTCAACCACTTTTTCATCTTCCTGTAAGGTTTGTGAAAACAAAGAATTATTATAACTTCCTACCAAATAAGTAATAACGAGACTTTTGGAGACCAACAGTATCCAGACATGTAGTTCTTAATTAGATCGAACTAATTTAATCTCATTATGGGTTACTTTTTTATTTTGATCGCATTTTTTAATGATATTTAAGTATAATATGTATTCTTTTGATGTGTCACTTTGCCGATAAATCAGTTTCATCGAAAAATATACAATCTGATATTGGTCTCGAAACCCTCCTCTTGATATATTTATCCCATTTTCTACACACGCTTGTAATTAAACAAATTAATCTCTCTCTTATGCATTTTGAATTAAGTCTTACAATACAAATAATTTTTATTTTAAAGAGATCATATTTTCAAACAAGTATAGAAACGCAAAGAAGCAAGGAGAACACCAAATGAGAAACGCCATAATAACACGTATGCGCACTCGATTTGCGGAGCCGCGTTACTTGCCCTTGGCTGTTGCCAAGTGCATTGGCACGGCGACGCAGAATCACCATGGTTCCGAGCTTTTTCTTATTGCATACTCCACTGGAGAGAGAGAGCGGCGGCAAACGCCGAGATCCTTGGTGTGTGCACGTGGTTCGCCGTGTAGGCGGTATGTGCAGTGCTGTACGACGATAATATACCACCCAGCGGTATTTGATATCAAACCTCTTACAACTTGTGATCATTCTGCGACTTCATTTGCTAATACAAATATTCGATCATCACGATAAAGACAAATTTTGAACTTCAAAATATAAAATTTTTAAAACACGCTTAATTTCTTTCTTTTCACTATATGACTTGAAATTACACGCAATCGTAAAGTGCATAAAACTATAAAATATATAAACGTATCTTTGTACGTGTGTTAAGTATAAAATTATTGGGGGGAGATTGACAAAAGTCGAAGAAAGAAACTTCTTGAAACTTCTTGCGCGGTGTTTTACACCCACCTCTTTTGTCCATGGACCTTTGACCAACTCCGGGTTCACGACCTTCGCCCATCTCTGCTGGCACTGAACATCGCTTCGATCTGGAAAATGACTGGCTATAACATCCCATCGTGGACCGGTACCGAGCTGCTCCGCAGTGCTTACTAATTGCTTCAACAAAGCGTCCTGTAAGAAGATGAAGAGCGACGAGTTCGCTTTAGATTGCGATTACTTGTTTTAAATGCACGAGATAAAAAAGAACGGAGGCGCGACATGTACTACCATATACGGAGAATCGTGATCCGATCTTCGTGAGCTTTCTCACGTGAAGCCGCGCGGTGCACCCTATGAGGGTTTAACCGAGGCATCTGCCTCCCGGCGGCGGCTTGGCTACGCAACTCGTTGCAGAAAATACGAGGGGTGGACATTTTTTTAGGGATTTGCGCGTTCATTGTTCCCCCCTCAACTTAGTACGTAGAACGGATATATATATATATATACATATATATATATATCCGTTATGTCACATATATATATAGTACTTACACGTATACACATCCCTGTCCGAGTATAATAGTGAAACTACCGGAACCGATTTGAATTCAAAATCTTTTGCTAGAAAATTCCTCGAGTCATATTTACATTAAAAAAAGTTTATAAAAAATTAAATTTTGCGAAAAGAAATTTAATAAAAATAGATCTACACAATATTGAGAAATATCGCGCGAATGCCATGAAAAACTATCACATAAGTACGATCTCAGCAGTCTTACTTCTTCTTTGGTCCATCTTCCTTTATTTATGTGTTTTCCTTGATTAGGCGCGGTAGAGGGTATTTGATCTTGCACTTGATTTTGCGCTCGATTTTGCACTTGACTTTGTTCTTTATTGCATCGGCTAAAATATTCACTATCGGATTCTCCACCACTACTAGAATCGTAACACGATTGAGACCTAGAACACATGGAAATAATACAACATTAATATAATATCTAACAAGGTAAAAGATTTTGTGTCTCGGTAGCCGAGTTGGGAAGGCTCCTGCACGAGAATGCGGGAGATCCGAGTTCGACTTCTGGCTGAGTGTCTTTTTCGCAATGAAATTTTTAATTTCCATGAAGGGAGGAGGGGGTAAAATAAATTGAGTATTTCACATATTCATGATGCAAACAAGCATCTTATGTGAATTATCGAATTAAAAATTTAATTCGAATGTCGATGTATTTTAAGTTACGCAATTCAGGAAAGGTAGAAAATTAAAAAACACAATTTTTTGTTTAAGAGAAAACATATTTACAATTGCACGAACATCCAGCATATAGGTTCGTTTTGCTAGTAATTCTTAGTTTAAAAAGATGTTATTTGAAAATGTTCAAAATAATTTACAATTTGAGTAAATCTAATACGAGAATCTAATATTGCAACAAGTGCCGTTGATCTGTTGACACCTTCGATAGTAACGTGTTGGTATAATGAACAGAAATAAGAGTAAATCCCGTTAACGCTCCGTTAAGTACTTATTAACGTGTCGCTAGCAATACAACATAACGTCTTGAGGAAATGAGCGTCTTCCTTTCCGCAATATTATTTGTAACCACCCGCGCGAATCACTACGAAACACGAGTCGAAAAATACGGAAAAACTCGGTATGTATAATCTTTTATCTGCCGGGAAGTAACGGATACAGACGGGAAATCACGGCTGGGTGAATATCCTTCCTTTGCTCGGATTCTTCTTCCCTTTTTTTTGTCGCACAACTTTTATCGCCGCCGCCCTTTCCTAATTTCGCTGCTCCGCCACTGTTCGGGGAGCAATCTTGACCGCGAAAACACCGGTTTTTGCGGTCACGAACGACTTGATCCCTCCCCCGCCTCTCGTTTCGAGACTTCCTGTCACGTTTCGTATGCAGGTAAATGGAGAGCTTCCTTATTAGTTTTTTGTGCATGTTTCTGCTGTACATTCGCCGCTGTCGAAAAGCATCTCTTCGATCGGTCTGGTAAGTTTATATCTATAGTGGAAGAAACACGCGGGTTACAAAGAGACGTGGACATTCGCACGCGTTAATTACTAATTGTCAGCTCAGAAAATGTTCTATCTAGTTCTTCGTAATCAAACAAGTTGGCCAGACCGGGTCTGTGGAACCCACGCGACTTAAAAAACCAAATATCTTTGATCTCAAATATCTGCGAACAATGAATATTTTTTCAATTTTGTTTTTTTTTTAATCGAAAGGTTGAACGATTCTGCATCGATAAAAACAAACAAATTGAAAAACCTCTAGTAGTTTCAAAGATATAAGCGTTTTAAAAAAAATCTAGTTTTTTCTAGAAACGCTGATGCGCAATTTTTGAGTGGGTTTAGGAGACCCACGTCTGGACTTGAAGAATTAATTCCGAAATTTTAAGACATATAATAGTATAATTTTTGTTTAGGAAAACATTGCAAATGGCGTTAATTATATCATTTATTTCTGAGAGTAGAATGCCTTGACTTCGTCAAGGTGAATCTGCGCACTGTCTGGGGCTGTCTCCGAATAACAATGCACAACCCTAGAACAGAAGGCAATGTCGAATGCTCCCGGTGTATGTATGTACCGTGCAATCTGCTTCACCCTCGCCCTTTCCCTCGTCCCTTAGAACAGCTGCATACACGCGCGCGCCGGGGTGAGCGACTGAAGATGTAGTTAGCTCATGCGACGATATAACATTCGCCGAGCACTACACGTATGTGCGGCATAAACATATGTGTGCCGCAGATGGCCCGGGG
This sequence comes from Pseudomyrmex flavicornis, assembly GCA_014825475.1. Classification (NCBI taxonomy): domain Eukaryota; kingdom Metazoa; phylum Arthropoda; class Insecta; order Hymenoptera; family Formicidae; genus Pseudomyrmex; species Pseudomyrmex flavicornis. The sequence goes on from QVNW01000513.1 coordinate 13,628, forward strand.
GTTTCTATCGTTTTCTATTGCTTTATTACCGCCCGGGCACCATCGATCGAGATGTCTCTTCATCTCTAATGAACGCTTATTTCCTATCAAACTTATTGATATCACCAAATTAAAGTGATTAAAGTGAATTTTCTTAAAAATAGAAATGTAAAGAATTAATATGTGCTTCTTATTTTACATTTTAAGGCAAAATTTATATTTTGTGTGCACGTATATGTATATTATATAAATGTATATATATGTATACATGTGTGTGTGTGTGTATTACTCTCTCTTTTCTATAAAATAGTTTATAATATTACATATATGTATAATTATAAAAACTGTTTTATAGAAAAGTAATATTACAAAATTATAAGGAAAATAATCCTTTTTACGTAGCTTTGTGATTGTGTGTGTTCCGATATTCACTGCCAATACTGAAAATTTACAGTACGTGAAGTATATAACAAATTTTTAATATTGGCAGTGAATATTGGAATGCATCATACATGTCACAAATTTGTGTGTGTGTGTGTGTGTATGTGTGGATGGGTAAGTGTATAATAAAAGTGCGAAATAAAGCTCTCTCAAACATAACCATGACATGTTTCAGGCGCCACTTGGCTGCCATAACACAGCAATAAACGACACGAGAGATGAAATTACGTCATCGCGGGCACAGACTAACATCGTGGAATGCAAACAAGCTAAAACGATATATGTACCGTCATCTCGTTCATCTGAAGAAAGAACGTTTTCAATGAACGATGTTGCGTCTACTATTTGCATGTGTGTATGGGTGTATGTGTTACTCTTTCTCAACGTTAATCATAATAATAAACACAAAGAGACTTCCACACATTAAGTATAACATGTGAAGATATAAGTGATTCTTCGTGTTAGTCGACGAGCAAAAAAGTCCGCGCAAAATAGTGAATTAACATGTTAATCGCACGTTCCAAATCTACTAGTGACTGCAATCGACATTTTTATATACAGACATCGATAACGACACGTGCCGCGGCAGCTCTTAACACGAGCATCGTTCTCTTCCGCAGGTGCATGTGTACGTTCATATTGATACAAACAACGTCTCGGGAATACTTAAAAGTCTATGTACAAGGTGCATCGAAAAGGAAGATAAAAAGGGAGTGTCGACGCGCTGCAATGGAATGTGTCGAGACAAAAACATCGATGTCGCGTCGGAATGACAATATCAAACAATAAAAAAAAAAAAAGTCTTCTTCCTCGAATTTAGTGTTTTACATCTTTAAGATATTATTAACACATATTATTATTACAAATATACAGCAGCTTCCTATTACGTCGTACGGTAGAAATTTTAATCTTGCAAGGCGAATGTAAATAAAATATCTCGCAACTCTTTCAACTCAACGAATAACGAATCTTCAGAGATAAAGAAAAAAAAAAGAGATTTGTCTATGCGATAAATCTTCACGACAACTCGCGCAATCATTCCATTAATTTTTATTAATGAGAATGACATCGAGACAGAAATAGCCGAAACTAGCACATTCTTGGGGCGCGAGTCCTTGGCAAAAGAGAGTTACGTAAAATACCTTTTGCCTTCGTCGAAGAATCTCTAACGGTCACATCATCCTTGAATTTAAATCCTTCAGGCGCGTGGCATGCGAAGCAATTTCTTCGCGCAATCTTTATCATTCGCGGAAACACATCGGCATAGTAACGGCTTTGTTATGTGAATGAGACGGCCATTGTCCAAGATGAAAGAATGGAACATACACGCGAAGAATGGAAATGTAATGGAAATGTTAAGATATTGAAACACAGCAAATTTTAAACATTTGCTAAAGTGTTTGAAAAAATTTTTTAAATAAATTATTTAAACTTTAAACCGCACAGTTAAATCGTGTGATTTATGCGACTGCAAATTAAGCTGTCGTTTTTCAAAAAGTAATCGCAATAATAATTGAGGATCCAAATCATGTCCCGTATACGACACGTGAATACTTGTTCGACAACGTTGTATTACACACATAGTTAGCAGCAAAGGCGGACGCCTATTAATCAATTTCGGAAAAGAGGGAAGGAAGAGGGAGCGAAAAAGAGAGACAGACACAACGAAGCGTTTGAAAAGGAATGAGAAGTTTCGCGAGATAAGGAGTAATGATAAAACTTATTGCATACGCAACTAAAACTTGTATTTAGATAATAAAAAATAAATTCTTCGTGAGATAGTAAAAAGTTTTGTAACGAAAAAAAAACTGCAAAAAGTTTTGTAACAGAGAAAGAAATTTATACTTGTCGCGATACCGGATGTGAACTGATTGTTATGCCATTCAGGTAACGAATTCTCCGAAAGACGACTAGAAAGCATCTTGTTCTAAGCAGCTAGCGCTTAGGATATTATTCCTTTGAGACGTGGGAAAACATGACGAAATATCTATAAGAAACAAAAAAACGGTTTGTCCTTCAAATATCCCAATAATTAAAATCGTATCGAGTATTTGCACTCGATTATTTAGAGTCTTATTCAAAGAAGCAACACAACAGAAGCAGGTGCCGCTAACAGCAGCTGCTGTACTTGTCTAGGAAGGCGAACGACATGCGAGTCTCATTGTCACCAGGCGAAAGTAATGGATTTCTTGAAAGAGCTTTGCGTAAAAAAATACATATCTAACATAATAAAACTGACGTAATAAAGCTGAAGGTCTAGGCTTTTTCAACTCTTAATAAACTTATGATCGATAATCGCTGTTAACAAAATATTTATTTTTAGATACAGTTGATTGAGTGTTAAAAATATTAAAATAATTTTGCACGTAGTTTTCTACAACACACATTTCCGTGTATTGACTCGGCAAACGTTCGGCGAAAGTAAACCTTTCGGGCGGCAAATAGGTGTGGGAAACGAGAATTGCGAAACGGACGCCGCTAAACATTAAAGACAATATAAAGACGATTTGTGACTTTTCGTGAGAACCGGAGAGGAAGTCACGGCCGTGCGTGCCAAAGGTATAGGTATGGACATCTGCCAAAGTTCCGAACTTTCCCCTCTTTTTCGTGCCGCGTTTCTTCCGTTCGTATTTTAGACCGGGCGCCCTCAGCTACTTCTTCCTTCTTTCCTTTACTTCCTTGCTTCCGCCTGTTGCGCGTCACGCAACAATAAGGTCATCGCGCAAAGCGCTTTCCCTCGAGTGCATGTGAGAAGAGACTCGATATGACAGCAACTTACAAAGAAACAAATTATCGCGGTGACACGTCTTCGTAGATTCTCACAATTTTTTATCCGAGCCTTGATAAATTCTAATCCTAAAACTCTAAATCTATCGGAACATTATGTATCACTACTTCGTACATATCTAATATTTTCTACGTTCATACGCCATCACCGAGATAAAGCTTCAGAAAACACAGAAAGAAAAACCTTCGCAATTAAATTAAGGATGATGAAAAATTTTTCTATTTTATCGTCTCTTTTCATCGTCTTATCGTGTTCTTCGCATTTCATGAACGAGTCTTTTTTTTTCCTAGAGTGTCTCGCTATCGCGAATATAGTGATATCGCCGTAGCATTTATCTGGCAGACCGTTCGAGTTCGACTGCAAGACGTACCGCGCATCGTTACATATTCCTGCGTACGTAACAGGGCAAAATATTGGGTCAGCGCAAATAGATATCCCGCCGTCGCTTTGGTCGCGTGCGATGCCCGCAACACAATTGATCCTTTCGTCAATTTCCAGTGTCCGGAAGACCAGGTGTATACTTATAGATCCAAGCTCGTTCATACATAGCCGGGGCGTCAGCTGCTGCCCACAGCAAGTCTCACCCTCTCACTCCGCGATCAGCCAAGATACGGTGCTCGTGACGACGCGTGCCCCTCCCGTCTCCCATCCCCAAAACGTCGGCGTCATAGAACGTGTCCGATGACACAAGTCGTCATACACACCCGAATGCGATTATTCAAAAGCGCAATTATTCTTACCATTTAAATTCCGCGTCATTTATACGCGCAGAAAGCATCATCCTAATTAAATCTCTTCTGTGTTTATTCACTGTCGTACGCGGTAAGTAAAATTAATATGCAATTAAGCAGGAGAGTCTCAGTAATATTTTCACACTGTTCTTATAGAGTATTTAAAAATTATTTTTAACCTTTTTGTTACGACGGAACTGGCCGTCAGTGGCCGCTATTGCTGAACGGGGAACTCCGTGCCATAAATGTATATTTATCGCGCTAATGTAACGATTATCATTAGGTTATAGTAATAAAAACAAAAGAAGAGTAGAAAACCAAAAAAAAAGTGATATGTCATAAACAACACACGCATGTGTATTTAAAATCATTGTTACATCGTCAAATGCATATCTTTGATTTCAATAAGCGGAGAATATATCGAACGACTACAGTAATATATCATCATCCGTAATATATGAACAATAATTTGTGACGAACGATTATAGTTGTCGTAGTAGCGAAAGGGGCGAATTAATTATATCTCAGTTGTTTATTTTGTTTAAAACAACTTGAACAGTATCTTTTTCAGCGACCGGAATAAAGATCAATTGCGTCAAGAGAAAAATAAAAGAAACGGTCGAGAGAAAACTCGTCTCGTCATGATTAGAATTGAAAAGCAAGAAAATAGAGAGAGAAAGAGAGAGAAAGAGAGAGAGAGAGAGAGAGAGAAAGGAAGAGAAGTGTTAAACAAATTCTAATCACAGGTCAGAGCAAATATCGTTTCTTCAACTTTATCAACAAGTGACACTCTATAAAATTATCTCTTTGACGAAAGAAGAGAGACATAAGTCATTAGTTATCGCTAATTACAGAATACGTTAATAATAATTAACAATGGTTAATTCTGTTTTCAAGATATAAACAGCTGTATACGCGATATCCTTCTATCGTCCGGATTCACACTATGGAATCTCACACATGATTATAGAGAAAAATTTCAAGAAATCAAACTTTTTTTCCACTCAACTTCCCCCCTCCCCCCGTTTTTCTTTCACTGCCGTAAAATGGGCGAGTCTGGCGCGCTTGAATAAATATCAGGTTATTGGCATCATAGAAAAACCTGTTTGGAGCTGTTTGAATTCTGTGAATATTTCTTCACAAAAACTGTTGAAAACAAAAGCAAAATCAAAAAATTTCAATCAAAAGACTGATGTTAATGCTTAAAATAACATTTGTTTTTTAATTATCACTAAATAGAACGATTGCTTTCAACAATCGAATTATTTGCGCCTAGACGAGCTGCAAAACCGAACGTGTTACGCGATATCAGACGGTATCCACTGAAGTATTCGGATCCATCTCCCGGTCGCTGCAGAAAGATTCCCGCGGATGAAGATTCCGAGAAAACACCACGGGACGTTCGGTATAGCATAAACATATTTTGAAATGAGGTCGCTATCCAGTCGTGAAGGATCATCACACGGCTGGAGAGGCCAAGGGGCCAAGAGATATAGGATTCTTTCCAGGATGAATTTATGCGCCGGTTCAGACACGCAAGAGAGCATGGGGTAGTGGGTAAGTGGTGGGTATAGGTAAAGCACATACGTCGCGTCTCTACCTACACGTGTACTTGTACACACGCGATCGTACCGCGCACATACGGGCAAGCCAGCGACATCGGGGTGGAAGTCTTTACCGAAAGACATCTGGCTACCACCTGCCTCGATGCCCTCGCACTCGCTCCATCAAACTTCCCCATAATAGAACGCGCTCTCGAACATGCGCACCCGCTCTCACATGACGCATGCACATGTGAAGACACGTACATACATATCTGTATGTGCATCGTGACCGTGTGACTCATACAGCGCGGCGCGGATGTACATGTGTGCGTACGTACACATGTAAATGCCAATAATCACGTTCTTCTCTCCTTCTTTCCCTTCCTCTTTTCCTCTCTCTCTCTCTCTCTCTCTCTCTGTCTTTCGTAGAACTGCGCAAAAAAAATATAGGTTTATAAGTCGATACTTTAAGCGCTTTTACGTGTTCGATATATCAGAAATTAAATACTTAGTTAATAATTTTTTACATATTTTGTAAATAACAAGAGTTATCTACATTTATTGTCGAGGTCATCTTATTGTGCCGGTTAGAGACGACCAAAATAAATGCATTAATAAAACAACCGGTTGCCAGTAAATGACCAGAAGAGGATTTATCTCCGTCACCATTGTATGCGATAATATATTCAAGTATACACATATACATATATGTGTGTATACATATATACAATATACATTTTATTTTTTAAAACAATTATAATATATTTCATATTAATATATTAGAATGTGAAATTATTAATTTACAATATCTTTTGTTTATATTTTTAATTTATTAACAATTCAATTTATTGTAGGTATACGCGCGCTAAATATGTCAAACTTTTCATAGATACACGTAACAATGTGTATTAATCGCGGTCATTCACTGGGGCGCATCTACCCCATCGCGTTCACCAACACACAAGCACATAGTACACGTGAGCTGAGCGCGTCTGTAAGACGAAGGGAAATTTCATCACCCCTCCACCGTAAACGCAATGAAAAAAAGGCGGGAAGCCCCTCGGCAACGTGAGCGCGCGAGCGCGCTTCATCCCTCTTCTCTTTGAGGTGTGTGCCTTACCACTACGCCTTTACCCTCTGATACTCATTGCCGAAGCGATTGTACATCAGACGAGCCACCCGGTGCTCGTTCCCATGACAAGTGCGATGGGTATTTTCACTCGTGAATCTTTAATTTCACCGTGGGAATTTTCTAACATCGGTGCGAAATGATCCGCGCGCTCGCGCGCACATTACGCCATGTGCATGTGCGTTGTGATCCGATTAGATTACATCTTCCGCAGTCCGAGACACACAACGCGATCTTTTGTGTGTTGTTACGCGGTAGGTAGTCCCCGAGAAGAAAAAGAAGCGCAAATTTCTGACCAAATATAATTCAAGTTTGATCTCCTGCGTAATAGAGTTTTAGATGAAACGTATGAGAGAAATAAAAAACTAAGAGATAAGAAAAAAAATCTTTCTTTTATTTAAACTAAAACACAGTCAGTATATTTGAATAGTGAAAATTGATTATTCAATATAAGACTCTTCATCGAACATAAACGATAAATTTATCTTTTGTGTTGAATATTTTGATGACTTAATTTGCACAGAGCATGACGAACGCAAAACGCCCCGTTGTTAATCTCCGAAAAGTGATACCGGCGGCGGCGGTCGCTAGACGAGATTATTCACGGTGCGCGTTCCCGTACAAAGCCAGATGCTGAAAATCAAGTTCGCTCTCGTAACCCGCCGATCAAGCATCGTCGTGCCCCTAAATCGATATCGAAAATAATGAAGAGAAAAGAAGAACGGGCTGCGAGAGCAGTCGAAAGGCCGCCGCGGGTCCGTCCCATCTTGAAAGAAGTCTCTCTTTTTTTTCTCTCTCTCTCTCCTCAAGGGGCCTGTTCGCGAAATCCCGTCGACCCCTTCGAAATTTGTTATTTGACATTTTTTGGGGTGGCTTTTTCTGGCTCGCGTTGTATAAAACACCGGCCGCGATTCAGTGCAGTTTTAGGGTAACGACCGGCAGCTGTGTCCAGACAGTGTCGTTGGCTCGTTTCGCCTTTAAATTTGATTTTAAAACTTAAGAAATTTAATCGCAACGTCCGAGATTAACGCAACGCACGCGCGTTATTTTTTCTTAAAGAACCATGTCTCTTCGTGTATCGACATCAATTTTAATGACAAGGAACTCTCCGGAATCTCATGGATGAGATCTATCCTCGTTTTCGCGTAAAGAGTGTCGCCGGAGAAGATAGACCTCCGTGATGAAAAGACCACACGCGATGTGAGAGTACAATAATACTTGGTCTATTTATACGGATATCCAGCTGCGCGTGAAAATTAGATGAAATGTGCGATTGGCGAGAATTCTATTTACAGTATTTTTGTAATTTTTCGAAAAAAAAAAAAATTGTTATCGCGTGACCATATAAAATAATTAAACGAAAACACAAACAGAAAGTCGTTCGAATAAATGTGTTTTTATGCTCAACGATTACGTAAATCGCTCTGATCGAGCGGCTTTCAATTTTCGAACGAGAGAATCCTAGATTCATTATCATAAATATGAAGACCACATCAATGACCACATCCACGTCCCATGGCAACAGCTTTAATTCCGCAGCCACGTGCAAATCTATACGAAGGATCGAGCAGATCCCAGAAACACGTCTCGATCCCACTCCGCACTGACGAGCGACCATTCATGCGTCCTTCCCGCGTATTTGCGAAAGTCGACAATCCTTTCACACGTTGTTTTTACGATCGCCTATGCTAATACACGACCTCTCCGAATATTTTTTACTCGGTTGTAGATTTAACGAGATCTTTTTCTGAGATCTTGAAAAAGTTGTGCGAAAAAAACGCTGGAACATTCAGTTATTAACGGCTGTTGTTGCCAAGTAATTTGTTTGCACGAGTTTTTGAACCTTTAATTTAAGCGCGACGAGACGCGTGTCTCCTCTATAATACGCGAAACTGTATGCTTTACATAATAAAAGCCTACATTTTTTCTCTACACAGTTTTTATAAATAAATCGAAACAAAACCAAACTAAATTGATGACGGAAAAAGTTTTTATTGTCAAAGAGATTCTATATATCAGATCTATAACAATTTTATTCTCCAATAAAGATGTGTTGCGGTAGCCGGCCGGACAATCACAGGCGTACAGTTTACAAATTTATTTAACTGACTATTTCTGGCAAACGAGAAAGAGAAGCTGCAAGAAGCGAAATATAGTAGCGTGATTTGTAATAGTATCTCATCAGAGCAAAGGCAAATGAAAAAAATCGAAAAGAAATGTTCAAAATAAAGGACGTACCGGATCGGGCCGAAAGAAGGTACAAATTAAACGAAATAAGCAATGCAAAAATTCCCAGCAGCTTAAAGAACCGGGTTTAAATCTCCGCTTCTAGCTTAAATCTTCTCCCCTCTTTCTGTGTTTCTCCCTCTTTCTCACTCTTTTTGTTTCATCGCGAATTGACCTGCCGGAAAAAGACGAATAGTCGCCTGGTCCGTTTCTTCTTGCCTTAGAGCACATTCTGATATGTATAGCATTTGAAAAGCGTGCGATAGCCGTAACTCGGAATAAGGGTCCTTGTCCGGATCTTCTGTCTCCTTGCCTGTTTCGACACGTCAGAGTTTCCTTTTCCTTTTCTATCTAAAGATACCCGTCGCGAATTTTATACCGCCAGAAAACATTATTTTTTCTTATCTTCAGCATCGAAAATATTTCAACCATTTTTCAAATTCTTTTTTGAATAGAATGCAACCGGAAAACTTTAGCGAGTCACGATTTGTATTTTTCCAAACTTTTCTACGAAGAAAAAAAGAGTCTTTTCGACCGAGCACGTGTCCGAAACGAACACGTGCTTCTGAACATTGCGAAGCAAAAAAAATTTTCTGCAATCCTCGTCATATATTAGTAATATTTATACTAATAAATAGTCGCAAAATTGTAGTAATTAAACATTTCTTAATAAAAAGTTTTGACCAACTCGTGACTATATAAAAATAAATCTCTTAATAACTTGCGGCAAAATGGATGATTTTTACCGTCTTTTTTAAGATAAAATTTGTTAAGAAATGAATTAATTAAGCCGATCAGAAACATTTATGGTAAAAATATTCAAGTATTTCGAGATTGTAGGGACTGTAAAAGCATTTTCTAAGTTACAATGTATGTAATATCATTAAATATCTATAGGATAATATTATAATTGTAAGACTATAAAATAATTGTTTTACATACTAATAATAACAATTAGTAACAACATAATATAAGAGATGTTAATCGTAGGCCTATGAATTGCGTGAAAAACGAATTTTAAAAAGATTTTATTGAATACAATATTTTATTTATAATGATCAATTGACATTTTACTTATAAATGTTTTTCTAATTGCCAAAATGCGAAATCATAGTCACTGCAACTACACTAATTATTCAATAATATTGTACAAAATTACATACGTAAAAATTTTATTGTATTATAAAAAAATCATAAAAGTAACTGAAAATATTTCTTGAGATATAATATGAAAAGATGTACTAAAAATCGTGTTACCAAGTATGATCCAGTTATCTGCCCTGCGTTTCTTGTTATCGCGAGGCATTTAACCCAAATTCTATCGAGTACTTATGGAAGTATTTATACATACTAACGTATTTATGCGAAGAACCACATGATACTAATGAGAAATAAATTCATGTGCCGCGTGCGGTTTCTCACAATCTACTTCGCGATAACGTCGCATCCTTTGATATCAAACATTAAACTTCAGCATTTCCGGTGTTGAATGCCGCGCTACTTTACATCCTCATGTACTATTGCCAATAAAAAACACTCGACTGAATACAGTAAATCTGTTGTGTATTTCATTTAACATAAAGAATATATTTTGAAATAGTTTTACTATATATATTTTTGAAAAATTAAAAAATTCGTAGAGAAATGAATAAACAAGAAGATAAATTGAAAGTTTAAAAGTATATAGAAAGTGATGAATATTCGTTTGAGCGCGTTTGAAAGAAAAATTTCATTTAAAAAAACCACAGTGGAACACTGAAAACGAGCGATTGCTCTACTTACGCCTCGGTGGCCGGTGGCGAATAAAAGGATGACTGATAACTCGTGACTTCCGCATTGCTGATCGGCAATCTATTGGTCCCCGTGAAAATATCCAATGTGTTCGATACCATATCCATTATAAGTAGCGCACGGCGATACACGCGGGAGAACCGATAAAGAGGCGCGGGTGCAAAATGTTACCGGACGACGATCTTGCGACAATAAAACGCTCTCTCCCCGTGAACGACGCGCGAACACTTCTTACTTACGACGAGTGCTGCCATTCACACGCGGTGCACGCGCGCGGTTCATCGCGTTCCGGCGTTTCGGTCTCCAGACGAAGTTACCGCCTAAATAATGCGAGACGCCCGAGACAGAGAGAGAGAGAGAGAGAGAGAGAGAGAAAAAGAGAGTGTGTGTGTGTGTGTGTGAGAGAGAGAGAGAGAGAGTGTGTGTGTGTGTGTGTGTGTGTGTGTGTGAGACTTCTCTCTGTTACACGGCCATGTTTACGTTTCTCTTCTCGTAATCGTTTTCTAGCGTCACATCAGTTTTCATGAGAGAGACGACCTCTGCAAGCAAGGAAGAGATTGCGAAAGATCCTTTCCGTATCTATTTCCCTCTTGAAATCGTCGGTTGTTCAATTTCTCGGGATAATAGCGCGAGGGTAACACACAGAAAGAAAACAAAGAAATTGGTACTTTTCTACACGGTTCACGCGCGGAGCATCTTCTCACTACGTATCTTAGAGGATGCTTGGTACGGCCACGCGGCAAGGCTCGAGGGGGCTCGAGAGAAGAGTATGTGTCGCACGGCCGTCCGTCTCCCCGAACGGTTCAGATCAGACTGGCTGAAAGTATTCAGCAGAGCGTCAGAATACCGCGGCGAGGGATGGGGGAAAAGGTCGTCGACGACCCCAACAAGAGGGAACAGGAGAAGGGAAAGGGAAAGAGAAAAGAGAAAGAGGAGAGGAGAGAAAAAATGCGCACGAGGGGACGAGATCTCGACTCGTAGATGTGCGCAGGGTGATGTGGAGAGGAGATCTCCGTTCCCTGTGAGCTTTAAATGCGTACCGTGCTCTGGCTCTGTTCGAAACATACATCAAGAAATTACCAAACAGAACATGACCAAACAGAAAGAGACGATGATATAGAACACGGTTGTGATTCGTTTCTATTCGTTGATAATAATCGATAACTGGAAAAAATGAGAAAATCTACGAGAAAGCTCTCACGGAAAAATTGCAATTTCTTGTCACCACTTTTACAGCTAAAACCAGATAACTCGTATAGATATTAGATTATATGAGATGTATTGCTTTAATATTTTTTTACTCGAGTGTTTTTTAATGACTTATGTGAATTTTTAAATAGTTACATCATTCTTTCTCTATTCATATATAAATTTTCCGTATATGCAATTAATATGTGTACTTTTTTTGTAAATTATAATATATTTCTTTCGAACTTTGCTATGTTAAAAGCGTAGAAGAATTGAAAGTTCAGAACAGAGTGGTAACTCTAAAAAAAATAATAATAAAAAGAACACTTTATGGGAATGCACTTTCATAGAGCGATGTATATCTCCGAATTCGTGAGTGTTTAATGTGTAAAAGTTAAAGCTGTCTGTGAACATCTCGCAGAACTCGATACAATGACAAACTACTGAGAAAAACAACGAGAAGAAAATAAAATTTGAAGTCTATACCTATCCGGTAAACACGACACATCGATGTACCGGACATACATTTAAATTTATATTAATTTTGAAGTGTTGATCTTTATGT
>QVNW01000514.1:0-23593 GCA_014825475.1 Pseudomyrmex flavicornis
GATATATATCGCATATCGATATATATCGCATATCGATATATCGATCTTTTTTTTTGTTTCTAATTGCCGATTCCAGCAAAGTGTTAAAACAACTTTCTTGTATAAACAATCTTCCGTTTAAAAATTAAACGGAATATAATTATTCAAACTCGGAGTTTTTGATGTAACGAAATGAAACAGCATCTTTTGTGATTATTTTACGCGATATTATACCACGAGATAAACTCTAGACGACAAACGCTTTTCCGGCCACAAAACAAGGATCAACATTTTATTTTTCTTAACTACGCCCCGCATTTCTTTCTCTCTATTACGGTGACTATGTTTTAAAGCATCATAAAATGAAAGAGAAGAAAGATTTAAGTGGCGCGTGGGTATAGCGGAAGAAGTTGCAGCGGGGAAAGAAAGGAGTTCAGTTGCAATTTATTGTTTTTTGCGGCGAAACTTTCGGGCGGATCAAAAGTCGAAACCGCGTGGCGGCGGCGGCAACGCGCTCGAGAAGGCATAATCATGTTAAGAACAATAACGGAGGTAATAATAGGACTTTATTACACGCCGTCGTGAAGCCAGATGCCGGCTGTGCGGCCCCGTTACAACGCGCGTGTTACTTATAAATAACAGGAGACTTACGGCTCCTGTGAGATTTCGCATGTAGCAAATGCGACGTCCGACGCCCGTCTAAAGCGGTCTCAAACGCGATTTACGACAAATTGAGTTGTCTTTAATAAAGTGGTGAGAAAACGAACTGTGTTTCATCAACAAGAAACTAATTTAAAGCCCGAGTTAACAGTAGTGAATTGAATGGGAAAAACAAGATTCATTTATAAAAAAACCGAAATTAAAAGTAACCCAAAAGTGCAATTTAAGTGCAATGTTTTCTCTTTTAAAAAAAGAGAAAATTTAGTTTTCGAAACGAAGAACGAGAGAAAGAGAAAGAGGCTCTCGGAGAAAATCAGGAGACCGCATCATTGATGCCAAGAACGTCGTCGCTCTCGCACCTTGAATTGCACTAACATGCCTCGCTAACGCGCTGTGTTCCGGCACTGTGTACATAAGATCTTGCGAATTACTCGCGCAAGCGTTGTCGAACGACTGCGAGACGAGAGGGTTCATTAAGGGAGATAAGGGCGCAGGAAGAGTCGATCTCTTTCTCTCTCCCGTGGAATCGAGAATCGACGTCTTTCACGCTGCATTCTCCGTACCGTAGCAACGACGTCTGAAAACTTTCCGCGAGGAAATCCGGGAGGATGGGCGCGAGAGATAAGCAGAGAACGAGAGACGACGAACGAAGGGAATAAGGAGAGAGAGAGAGAGAGAGAGAGAGAGAGAGAGAGAGCGACTTACTTTTGCGGCTGGAATGTGGGTCGCGCGAAAATGCAATCTTCTGGCTCGATGCACCGCGCGATGGCTGACGCGTATCCATGGCGGTTTCCTTTCCGCTGGATCACGAGTGGCGACGTGAGACGCGGCTATGAACTGTGTTCTACGAGATAAAACGAGTGTCTAATTCAGCGAAAGCCAATTAAGCTTGACAACGGCGAGCTTTTCACGAAGAGCAAACGATGTGTCCAGCGTCTTTTCAAATGTTGAGGTATCTACAGCTTTAGGAAACAATGCGAACGTTTGTCTTGTCAGAATGATAATGATTTAGTAAAAAATTCATATAGCGAGAGATAGAGAAAGAGAAAAGCACAAATTTTTGCGAAAAAATATGCATATACGTTTAATTATTCTGTTTACGATTTTTTTAATTACTAATTCAAAAACTTTTACAAAGCTTCTCTGTTGATCTTGAAATCGATAAATAAAATTGAAATAAATGCGAATCAATAAAATCTTTTAAATTTATTTATGTAAGTATATACAAATTAATTAATTTGTAAAATTGAATTTAAATTTATAATAAGATTCTATTAGGAAATTTAATTTTATATATTTTCCTATATCTATTAATTTTATCGAATGTAATCAAATTTATGTAAATCTTACACACAATGTTCCTTTTTGTCTGCATGAAATTATTGGAATTTAAATTTCTTTTTCTCGCGTAATCCTCGCGGTACAAAAAATACAAGCAAATTTGTCGTTGATCGAAAGAGGCGCGCTTGTCACTTTCGTGCGCTCGCAAACGGAACATCGTCGTAGTCTAATGGCAGTACACGGCAGAATATGTTCTCCACTATCTTACCCCCTGCGGCCCATTTGCTACTCGGAAGATGATCCAACTCGAACTTAGCGGTCCGATACACGTGACCGATACAGCCGCTGCGCTTCGCCATTAAAGCGTAATTGAGAATCGATAGCCGATTCTACACACGATGCGCTTCGATATTGGAGACTTTCGGAGGATTTTAATAAGATGACGCCTTTCGAGGCCTCGTTGCTTCACGCTGATTCATTGAAATTGCTGCGCGGATGAATATCGAGATTTTTGTGCAGACAAAAACACTGTATCGTTCACTTTTGCATGCTCAGTGATAAAGTCAGGAGTTTGTTCAAGCGAGATGTGTTCAAAACGTATTCTCGGTTCTATTAAAAAGGTTCTATTACTTTTTTGTATATTTATAATATGATTTCTCAAGCTTTTATTTAGCTACTTTTAATTTCATGCGTTAAAATATGTATTTCTATTAATTATTTCTCATATTTTTCAAAAATGTTTGCATAAAGTGCGTGATGTACGCCACATTTAGTTACAAATGCACAATGAATATTTTAAGTTTCCACGATTGAGACATTTGCAAGTAAATTATAAAATTTTTTGAGTTTAGAATATTTCTTTTTTCTTTCTCTCCTCTATGTAATTCTTCACGCAAATCCTCCATCTTCCCTATCCTTTGCAATCTTCGAAGATACTTTCCATATCATCCTCGGAAATTTATCTCGTGAACTTCACGCACAGAAATGTTCAGAATACACGTGTATTATTGGAACAGGATCGAGCAAAGCTATATTTTGAAGAAAATCCAATTTAAATCACTGCGAAATAAACAAAATTTTTCTTTTGCATTATTATAGTCCAGCATAATAAAAGCGATAAGTGTTTTAATTTCAAGTTACAATATACAAAAAAAATATCTATCGTGAGAAATGATTGATGCAATGTAATTAAATGGAAACTACGAAAATTAAACTCGCGGATATTTATTGCAATAAAACTTCAATTGACTGCAATTTGTTGTTTCATTACAATTCATAAATCCAATTATGATATTAAGATTTAATTACAAAACGTATCTTGAAAATATTTCCATTGATGTAACAGCGCAATTTTGTTTTCTCTAATTAGTCGTAAATTAACCGCAATATAAACACAGTGGAAATTATAGTAATTATACAGATAATGAGCGCAATAATTGCGCGAAAACACGAGCTTCCTATCTCTGCCACCATCGCGAAAATTATCAACAATTTAATATCTATTTCTGATTCCTTTCGGCTCGAAAGCTGAATAGGACAGCAGCAGTCATGCGTTCGTATCGAAAATCCGTAATCGACCGAGTTACGATGACAACTGGGCTTTGCCCTTTCTCTACTATCTCTTTTTTTACTCTCATCTCTCTCTCTCTCTTTCTCTCTCTTCGCCGTTTTAGATACACTCGATGTCTGCCGCAGCACAATTTCTCATTATAGGAAAAAAATTTGTAGACTTTAAAACGTGAAAAAGGCCATTTTGCCATTTTCAGAATGCAGAAAAAGAAACTTATTTATGTCAAATATTTTCTTATTCTTTGTGAATTTCTGTATAATACCACAAAAAAAGACAGAGAAAAAGAAAAAGAAAAAAAGAGATAAAATATTGTAGATAAGGATCGATTTAGAGATAAAATATATTGTAACGGTAGTTTTGACACAGCATGAAAATAAAAATATTATGAATAAACACGTAAGATTCTCGAAAAGAGAGAGAAAGAGTTCGCTTTGTCAACGAGAGTGAATCGCGGAGAGACGATGAGATTAGGCGCGAGATTAAAGAATTGATTTAGATTAAAGAGTGTAAAGACACTCTATTATTATAACTATTTTCAACATTCATTAAATTTACTTTTTTTAAACAAAATAAAGTAATTTATATTATAAACCTCATAATATATAGAAATTGCTGCCTGTATATTTAGTATACAAATAGCGTAGCCATATTCTATTACAAGGCAAATTTGATCATTATGCATGAAATATCGACTGCTGCAGCACAGCAAATAAACGTAGCTCTCTATATAACGCGCTATTTATACATCATATAAATTGCAGAATATAAACATAAAATCATTATTTAATTGTAAACGTTTCGTGTAAAGCGCATGACATTTTCCAGATAGGCAACATTGAAATAAATCGGAATAGCGCTCTCTTTATGCGCGACACAACGGGTGTAACATTATCATTCACGATTACACATCGGTGCATTAAAGACATTAACGGTAGTACGGACAGTAACAGCTTTGCGTAGTAAACACGTGAAAATTCTTTTTCGCGAAGCAAAGAATCAAGAAGAAAAAAAAATTCGATTGTTGGCTATGTTAATAAAATATAATATTATATTATACTCGACAAATAATAACGACTTTTGAATATCGTAAAGATATATAAGCTGCGTCATCACCGCTCATCCGACAGCCATGATGGTGTCTCTCAGCAACCGAAAAAGCAATGAATGCACCAATCAGCAGCTTGCAAATTCAATAAAATTAAGTATCGAGTGCAAATACGCGACGAAGATGTTTCGTTTTTTTGGTACGTGTTGTATTTGAAGGTAAAATTGGGCAAACAAGAGCCGGAGGGACGGGTAGTTGCGCGGGAAAAACCCAGAAAGAAATTGGAGTGGATCTCTGAATGGATAATTTACAGGGCAAATGGACCTCGCTTGCAGCTCTTCGTCCTAGAAAGGATGTTCCAACTGCCGTCGGAATTCAATCGGATATTGAAAGGATGCTTACTGTTGCGATAAATTAAAAAAGCAATATTCAGAACTCGCGAAAAAAAAAGACTTAAGAGGTTTTGAAAGCCGCGACATGAAGAGATTAACAAATTGTCGAGCAGTTTTGCAATGAAATATTAAATCGCGGAAACTGTCGATGACTATTACGAAATTATAAAGGTGAAAAACAACTTTTGCACATAACATTCAAATTAAAAATAAAAGAATAAACTTTGTATCTCGTTTATTATGTAACACTAAATATTTTGAAAGTAACTTTAAGACTAAATCTGAATAAAAATTAAATACATTTAATATTGATAAGTAAACAGTTTAATGACGAGCTAAAGAAACGCTAAACAATTTGAGAAATATGTGACTAAGCAAATGCACGCATTTCTTGACACGTGTACCTATATACTCCGATTATATAACAAGAGATGACAAACGTGTTCGTTCCGCGAGTGTCAAGATTCATCTCTTTAGTGATACGTGACCATGACATTCGACTTGCACGATTAGGTCTTGTGATGCAAGAGTTTGATTATTGACGTAGAAATTGAGGTCGTCTGATTACATCAGCCACACCATCGCTACGCGCTGTTCCTGTCTGTTTGATCTTCCGCAAACAACGTCACGATAGCTCGCAGCCATAATTTCCTAATTCAACACTTGCGAATGTACATTGTGTAAATTGTATGTGTTCTGTTAGCTCTCCTCGAACAACAAATCTTCGATTTGCAGAATGTAATTACAATATAGTTAAAATTTAAAATAAATACATTTTAAGTGTAACATAATCTCTGTTTTACATTCTGATGTAAAGGCATGTTAATTAAAAACAAAAAGACATAGTGACGTTAAAGAAGCTAAACTCTAAAGTAATCACATTGTTTTTCTATATTAATAAAACAATTTAGATATAGCAGACGGATATAAGAGAGAAGTATTCAACAATTTAATCTTACTTCTCGTTTGTCACATTTTATATATCGCGGTTATTAAAAAGAATATTAAAATTTCTTAGACATCTCAAACAAGATCGAGTTCTTGAGTGACAACAAGAAAAAACGACAAAGAACTTCCTTATATTTTTTTTTTTTTTGAAAGATCAGCACGCGTCGATCGTATAATTAGTCACGACGTGCCGGGAAGTGACGAAGGGAGCTTTGCGGAAAATAAGAGGCGCAAACAAGGGTGTAATGAATCACAGTCTGATTTGTAGGCGCAGGGCGATCGTGCGCGAGCCTGCCAAGGACTCGTTGAAATTCCATGTGCAGCGTCGAGACTTTTTAAGAACGAGTCACGTTTTGTGAAAAAAAAAACCTGACCTCCTTCAGGACCAATTAACTTGTCGCGACAGCGACGAGAATGTTGAGAATCCTGCAGCGGCAATTTGAATATATCTTTCAATATCGGCACTCTTGTAAAATCATCGTGAAATATGAAACTTGTATTTGCCACGAAAATTACGCGACTATATAAAAATATTCAAGTTCAAAGTTTCCTAAAACCTCTTCTTTACCTAATTAAACATTCACTTCAATTTTCAAGTAATTCCGAGTTCGCGCGCGATCTTGAATCGCGAAATTTTCTGTGCAAAATATGAATTTATAATGTACTAGGATTTACGCAAAAATTAATAAATGACAATGCCAAGTTTGTGAATAAAATAATAATAAGAGCTCGTGATTTATCACAGATAATTACGATCGCTCAAACATTTATATGTTTTGCCAAGAAAATTTTTATTAACTTCGTAAATATCACAAGACATAATTATCAGTCGGTACTTTCTTTTATAAATTAAAAATGTAGTTAAGCATGATTAATTTTTTCCATCATTTACGAGTCACATCTATTAACCTTTAAGAAACTTTTTCCTAGATGGATAAAGCTTACGCTTCGATTATCACCTGCTACAGATTGATGCTTAATATTGCATGAGAATTTTCTGTAACATACCTAATTTAAAATTTAATTTGCAATAGAAGCGTCATTATTTATGAAAAGATTTTTCGACTAATAATTGACAGTGTAATAAAATGTGTAATGTAAAAATAATCTCTGGCTTTATACATTTGTTTTTATATTCATAATGAAGTCGGCAGTTGAAGTATTTGAAAGATATCTTTACAGAAGTTTGTATGTTCTTTTCTTCTGTTAAAAACCTAACACTAAAAGGCTAAACGATTAGAAATGATAAACATTCGCTTTGTGTCGTTTCTCTGCAACTAAGCGGCGAATATCGCGCGACAAACCGCACGAGAGCTCTCGCAAAATTGACTCGGCGCGTTTATATCACAAACTCTCGGATTACACGAGTATATTAAAAGTGTCGCCACAGTGTAATTCGTGCGGGCGAGTTTGACACCCGAGACTGACGAGTAGCTCGCAAATGCCGATGAATTTACAACGAAATTACTTCGTCAGTCGGGCAGTGCGTGTACCGCACCTTATTACCGTCATTACGTTCGAACGATCTATCGTGCCGTGAATCAATTCGAGACAAGCGGATTGATAATCGTTCCGATGGAGCGTGTTCAATTTCAGCGTGTCGATTTATATCCCGTCGACACGCCTGACGAAGACATCAATGTGCTGGACAAATGCGTTTGCGTAACAATAGCTTGCAAAACGGGCGAACATAGTTTGTTACTTGACGGCAGTGAGTCAATTAGTTTTAACTTTTATTCGAACATTTCGTTACCTTCGCAGATAATAAATAAATAAATTACATACGATATTTAAGTACGATTGTTTTATCTTTACGTTGTATCATAAAA
Organism: Pseudomyrmex flavicornis; assembly: GCA_014825475.1. Lineage (NCBI taxonomy): Eukaryota > Metazoa > Arthropoda > Insecta > Hymenoptera > Formicidae > Pseudomyrmex > Pseudomyrmex flavicornis. The sequence continues at coordinate 7,705 of QVNW01000514.1, forward strand.
AATCTTTTCTGTGTCTTTTACATTTATAGGAAAAAATTATGCGCTTTTTATGTCTGTTAGTTACTCTTTTTCCAAATATATGTTTCCTTGCATTTATATAATAAAATAGAAAATATTCCTGAATTGTGAAAATAAAATAAGAAAGCTCTCTCTTTTATCCGACTTGCGACACACGCAAGTAATCGCTCGTAAATGTCATCTTAACGGGACGCTCGAGGCCAGCCGAGCTATTTCCATCGACATTTTTAGAACGTTCCTTTGCTCATGTAACTGCATTTGCGCTTCTCGCTCGCGGTCGTGTGTGCGGCTTTCGTGCAAATCGTCGCCCGTTACAGTCTTGTAATCCGCGCCAATCCGCTCGCGCCGAGCGGAGCGCAACACTCTTTTACGATCGCAATAACGATTTTACAACGCGCTCGCGGGATTATTTCGTCGCGCGTATGACGGAAGCGCACGCGAATGTCACATACACACACACACACACACACACACACATGTCTATTTATTGCGCGCGTTTATCTCGTCGCGCAACGCGCCCACGATATTCTCGGATCGAGAGATATCACGTGACACGCTCTCTCGAGTTTGCGATTCTAATGCGAGCTGGCTCGAGTTCGAACTCGAAACGAGACACTCTTTTGAGTGTCCTTTGCCTTTGTGCCGATTCCAAATGCCCGGCAGGTGTCGGTTCGCTCTCTCAGTTGAATGGCACCGCGCTACGCCTCGCGCATCGCCCGCGGAAAACGAAAAAATTGTGAAACGCGAAGCTCCCGCACGCAATTTCACATCGACGCGTTTAAACTCTGCTCAGAAGTGCAAAACTTATTTCAAGTTTGCGACGGCAAAAATTCATGATTGCAAGATTCTCGAGGTATAGAAAAAATAGAAATTTAACCATTTTCAAGACGCATAGCAAATAAAGCGAATAACATCAATAAAAATTGATAATAAAATTTCTGGTTTTTTCTGCTGTATTTTTTATAGAAGTTTCGCGTCTCAACAAAAGTCTTGAACACATCCTTTGAACTTTTAATATCCTTCTAGACTAACAAATTGTACTTCATACGTATTACATTAGTGCACATATGAAATGTCTTAGAATAGAAGTTTTTTTTTTTTCACTTGAATTACTAGTACAGAGTACTATCATATATACTTATAGCGGGAATTGGAAACTCAAAAAAAGAAGCAAAGCAATTAGTTTTAGATGGTACATCTGCTAAAACAATTCGCTGCTCGTGAAAACGTACGTAAAACGTTCTCGTATAATCTAATTCTGTAAAAATAAATCTCGTAAATTGTACAATAAGACGCGCAGACTATTTCTTGTAAATCTATCATGTATCTCTTTTGAACAATGTTCATGCCATTTTATTTATTTCGACATATCGTATTATAACGGACATATCGTATAGTCCGCTTCAGTTTATGACATTATTTAATTTAACTTTGTAAAATCGATATATCGCAAAAAACTTTTCGCGAAGTTTCAGATATAATTTTATGTATTTTACAATGTAGTTACTTTGACGAGCTTTTTGGATATACTTAATACAAATTACAAATATGTAATATGATGTTTTATAACACAATTAACAGATTTTGCTACATATTAAACTACTATGTCATTTTTTGACATTATTCTACAGATTATAATTTGAGAAATAATTGATAGCAAAGTATCCATGGATAATAAAATATCCATCGCAATTTTGTTTCGAATAACGTATTTCAAAAAGAAACACTACAATGACTATATAATAAGAGATAAAAATTTTTGTATATCATTAACTGATATCTTAAAACTGAAAAAAACTTTTCAGATCGAAATTTATCGTGAAATCTTTGATTGAGAGAAAAAAGAAATATTTTTTTCATATACCTGATATCGAAGAACCAATATCGAATTCTCAATCGCATAATAATAAAAAAAATGTCTACTATATATAAGTTTAAAATCTATTTTTGTTAGTAAAAAATAAAAAATAATAGAATTCAAATAATAGAAATGACAGATAGAAATATATTTTATATACATATGTATAATATATGCACACACACGTATATATGTAGGAACAATAGTTATTTCATTTTTTTGTACAAAACGCTTTATATTCTGTGCCAGATGGCCGCTTCTTGTTTTGCTTTTATCAGTAGCCGAAAAACAATCGCCTGTTGTTGCCGTTTATCTCGCAAGCGCTTTTCCTCGCAACCGGTCAGCCGTTGCTAATTTCTGACGTGAATTCGGCTTAACCAACGAAGAGAGAGAAAAAGAAAAAAGAGAGATGTGTGAGAGAGAGAGAGAGAGAGAGAGGAGAGAAAATTCGACGACGCTAAAACAATCGGACTAACGCGAAAACTGCATCAGACGCGCAATTCGCTCTAATTGTCCTCTGCCGGTCTTTCCAGGCGCTACCAGAACTCTCCTCCTCGCTCGTGATAACTACCCACCTCCTAATCTCCGGGCTCGCGCTACAATACGGTGATGATTACCCGAACGGTGTAATTTGGTATCCTCGAAACGAAGGAGATATACGACAGCGCTGTCTCTCCTCTTCGTCCTTTTCATTCCGTCGTGACGACGCTCTAAAAACGAGTTATACTACTTGTTTATTATCTCGAATTTAGAAAACAGAAATTTTTTCTCGTCTAAACAATATTGTTTAATAAACATAAATGAATATAAAGATTCTAATATATTTTTCTTATCTATTTATTATAAATATAATAAATTTATGTACAATCTAATCTATTTATTAACATATTTTGTTGTTATTTTCTCGTAAGTTTATTTTGATACAACGTAACTTTCACTCTCTCTACTTAAGATATCAACTGATCCTCACTTCAAGTGATTTGAAGCAACACGAATAAATGGATCACGCGCATGATTCATAAAGCTGTCAAACTTGGAATTGTTGAATTGTTTTCGCTTTATTTTCAAGCGAGATCTTCGCTCCGCGAGTAGCTGCTTTTGACCGGAAACGACGGACGCGTTTAATCGCGTGAGATCGTCGCGGGAATAGTTATTCATTATGCTTCTATTTCACGTTTCGCGATAGGCTGCATTTCTCTCGGCAGTGATCTATCTCCTTCTCGTCGCTCGTAGATACATGTACTTATCCGAACATCCGTCTAGTTGCACGTACATCTCCAGAGAACTATTGCTCTCCCAAAAAGGACTTCCCATTCACTACTTCACGGCCATAAGCTTTTTTCTTTTCCTCTCTGTTTCTCTTTCTCTCTTTTCTATTCATTTTCATCCCTAACAGTATAAATTTACAGTATTTGCGAATAAAAGCAAATTAACGTATATTTCTCCTCATCAGATATTTGTGTTCTATCTTTTATTAAATTAACATCGTTCTTTTGCATCATTATATGCGTAACATTTCGGATATTAATATCTTACGGTAAAATTTTTCTGTATCAAGAATTGTAACATTATTTTATTGAAAGTCATGGCCGAAATCAGTGCGATGCTTGTTCACAATAGATTGACGGTTATAATTTAATTGAATATTTCATTGATGTTCAGAAAATCTTGTCCGCAATTGTCTCTCTTGTCTGCCAAAACAAAAAAAAATTGAAATTGTTACTTTTTTAACTATTGTCTTCATTTTGAAAGTTTTGCCGGATAAAAACTACATGAGATTTTTAAACGAGGGGCAGATGAAGAGATTTATCAGCTTGAGGAAACCGAGAAAAAATGTATCAATATTCGAGCGACGGTTGCACTTGCAACTGCGACGCGTAACGAGGCGAGCAAGAAGCGCAACGGGATGCGCGTGGTCATCGAAATGATTCATGCGTTCCGGAGCGGCGACAAAGCGACGCGCCTCCGAAAACTGACACGCTTCATAACCACAGAGGACGCACCGGGCCGGATAAACGCGTTATTGGAAAGCAATCAGCGGGATAACGTAATTATCGGAGTGTACGCGCGCTACACACGCATAGGATCGTTATGACGACACGAGCGTTTGTCATGAGCTGAGAAACAGAGCGAATATACCTACCGCGGATATTTCCGCTGGAACGACCGATGAAAACCTCAAACGGATGAAATGTTCAAGATACACAGAGAGAATCTGCGGGAATGTAAATTATTTGACGAACATTTTTAAATTGTTTGTCATTTAATTGTTTGACTATCTAAACGTAAAAAATTTCGTATTGTCAATTATTTCGAAAATTTATTTTATTAACTGCTTGATATTAAAATTTGATAAATAAAAGTATAAATTTCACCCGCAAAAAGTATGTCTTGTCACATGAACGTCACGAGAAATATCTTGTAAGAAAATATCGGAATAAGATGTTAGGTTTTTTAATCGAGTTTTCGCATCAAGAAGCACCGTCAAACAGGAATCAAGGTAACTCGAGAACCGTCAGATGGAAATGAAAACCTGGACGAAAGGTGGACAGCCGAAAAGCTATTCTATCCGGGGGCGAATAAATATTAACTCTTTTATAAATATGAAATGCGCATCCAACGCATTCTCTTGTCCGATACGGACGACGGCGTAGCCGCGGGGTAGAATCGAGGAAAGCACGCGGGGAAATGGAGAATTACGCTGCGAAAGTGCAGACGAAAGTAGCATAATGCATGGAAATTGCGCCTCACAGGCGGCGGCGCACAGTTAATTTACTATCGCTCGTATCAATCAATATATACTAATTTAACGTACGTGTGTTGCCCGAACGCGCTCTAATCTCGAGGAACGTGCGCTTTGTTGCAAAATTAACAGTATAATCCGTTGCTCGCAAAGTCCGTGTAACTTCTTCTTTAAAACAAAAAAAAAGTGTTAGCGAAATAATAAATTCGTTTTAATTTCTCCGAAAGGATCTTTTAATCCCTGAAAGCGCTCTATTCTGCCGCTTTAAGCGTGTAATACGAGCAACGTACGTACACATTCCGACCGTAACTGCGTTTAAGAAGCGAGAACCGTTTTCTAAAAAAAGCGAACAGTGAGTAGTAGATTTAGCTCGAGAGTTCTTCCCTTCTCGGAGAGACGTTCCGCTTACACTACACGCGTAAGCGCGGATTTCAATAAACTCCGCCTCGGAAACGTATCGAAGGTTCTCTCTACGTATGGAAATCCCGTCGCCCCGGCTTTTCTCGCGCTTTCCGAGGAGATTCCGGGAGCTCGTATCTCCGCTAAACAGCAGTCGAAGCGACGCGCAAGAGGTACGCGACTGGGAAGACCGGGGGGGTTAGGTGGCTAAAGCCGATTGAAACAATCGGCGATCAGTGTTCGGTGATCCCGACCGGAAATGGCGAAGTGAAGGGGGAAAATCTCGCAACCTCGCCTTCTCACCCCCGTTTTAGTCTCCTCTCTGTCCCTTGCGAACAATCCTTTCTGAAGCGTCGACTGGGATAAATCGCCGACGGATGCAGCCACCTCGCGACAGAAAAATAAAGGCGGCAGGACTCAACGGTGGCTTGTCGATAAATTTTGTATTGGTTTTTTTCGGAGGATTTTTATCGGAATCTCCGAAGTTCCGCCTGTTTGAGAAACGATTATGCGGATTGGCGTAATGTAATCGTTAAGACGCTTTATCGAAGCGCAACGTTTCGTTGATGAGATTTATGGAGAAAACATATATTATAAGTATGCAATTCGCAAAAATGTTCCGTGCAATTTTCGATTAAAACAATTAATGTTAGAGTCGACGAAAAGTTGCGACATTAATATTTTCTAAGTATTTAAAGAAATTTTTGAAAAAAGAAAACTCAAAATATAGTTTTATGAATATTACATTTAAATTCTCATGTGACAAAAGTACGTGAAAGTTTAAGAAAAGCAGTTGTATGTTGCTGCGAAGAAACAACAAAAATAAGGACTTTTCATCCTTAATGAACGCGGAAATATTTTTATGTGCAAAAATTTATGAATATAACAATCTCCTAGTTTTACATATAAACCCTGTGTAGATTCAAAGTAAATAGAAAAAATTGCGCTGTGAAAATAAACACGCTGGACACAGCGTAGCGGCAGCAGCGTTGTCGCTAAAAAAAATCTCGTTATCTCGAAAATCTTAATTAACGTTTAATTAGCCTAAAGTAGCTTTGCTGGGATGAAGATGGGAACGAAGAAAATCGCGGCTTCGTCAACTAAACCAACAGATTCCCCTCGCTACTTCAAAATTCTCTGTCCGGATTTGCTAAAGCGTGAACGCTAATGTACTCGACATGCAGGTAACTCAAAATTCACGTATACATGCGTGCATGCATTTAACACGTTGCTTTGAAAATCTCAAGCCACTTATGATAATGAAATTATTTCTCTCTTGATATGCCACCAAGATGGCGAGCGTGATCTCTGAGGACGTAATATCGTTCTTACATTTTCATCTCGGCTGCGCACTTCATGTTCCCCGCAAATGCATATATTATATATTTTAAAAAGATTTCTGCTCTCTTGTAAAGTTGATTCACACTTCACTTCTGCTCTCTTTCTTTCTCTTTTTATCTTGCTTCATATTATATTATTTATTGTAACATATTTTATTGGATTTTGTTGGATTTATATATATATACATATATATATTGTATATATAAGCATTAATTGTTTAAAATTTTTGTATTAAGTAAAAATCCTATTAACATCTGACTTGATCGGAAAGATAACTTTAATGCTCAAGCAATAACCCATTGTTCTAGATCGTGCCGGTCATATTTCCGTTCTCTCTGTTCAGTGTGAAATTGCTCGGTGCAATACTTTCCCCTTCGCATTTTCTCTATCATGAAACGGAAGAAGTGGGAGAAAGCGTAAGCAAGAGACTACACGCATAAAAGAGAGCTGCGGATCAAAGTAATTTTTTCAGAGCCACGTATTCCCGCAGGAAGTGGAGCGCCTGGAGGAAACGCGTGGTTTGGCATGGAATATATTTTTGGCTCCAAATTTCTCAAAGCGAGAACAATGATATGTAAAGAGATACGGTGTGAGAGAGGTAAATAAAAGTCTGGCAAACGCACAAGTATTTCTGTGAAATTCTTTGTGCACGTACGAATTATTTTTGAAATTGCTCAAGGGGTTTGAACGCGCATATATAGTTGCGATTGAAAACTCAAACTGATCAAGTTCGTTAACGGAGAAAACCAAACTATGTGTAATACTTTTATAATTTCTTAGCAAATTTCTTTGCATTGTATGTGCGACTTTATAATTTTTCCATACACGCTTACACGTACACAAGTACACAAAGAAAAGAATTTATCTAAAAAGAAACAATTTATTACGCGGCAATATTATTTGCATTTGAATTTGCTTAACTTAGTTTACTTTCGCACTCAACTCTTCTTAAAATCTCTGCATTTCTATTCTCTCTAACAACACTAAAAAATTTAGAGACTCACAAGAAGTACTCGCTATAGCGAGAGATTGTCATTTCTTTTGAAATGCACTGCCATGTGTAAAAGTGAGAAGAGAGAAGATAGGGAATTTTTAATTAACGAACAGAAGAGAGCGACGAGAGAGGGAACACGCGAGTTCGCCAAGTTGTTTTCCCCTCGACGAAGAACAAACGCACGCGACTACTTGCCAATCGGGAGGAAGTGAACCCGGCGAAGGCTGTTGACATTTAATTTAAATCGAGCGGAGCGCGAAGCAACCTTCTGCGTTATCGATCGCAACAATGATGACAGGATGCTCGTTACATTCATCTGACTTTCGTTCTGTTATCGAGCTCCTGCAAGAATTATTTAACATTGCGACCACGCTGCTGCGGTTTGACGCAGAGAAGGTGTTGGAGAAATCAATAATTCTTCGTTATAAATAAACATATAAATTCATAATTGTAGATTTCATCTACAAATTTCATAACTGTAGATTTTCCGTTTAAAAATTAAAACGTTAAATATATCAAAATCATTCAAAAAAATACTCTTTGCTCGTGAATAATCCGGTCTCATTTACTGCTGCCTGACTTTGCTTGCTAATTTTCGCAGATAATTCGTCATCGAATTGCAGTCTCGCGTTTTTGAGAGGTCAACACCGACGGGCGACGTGACGTGCCGGTCGATGCAATCCATTCGTTTCGAACGTCAGTTCCTTCGTCAGGGACCGACAGTCTCGCCGACACGTCCGTAATTATCTTCGCTTTCTGATCCTTTGGGAACTCCGTAGAAGCCCTAATTAACGCGCTACACAGCTCGGCCATTTCGCGTCGTAAATATTTTCAGCGAGAGATGCGTTTCATCACGCTTGCGTTTGCGTCACGTGACGAAAATTCACCCGATCTAATTTGCTCGAGCGTAATCACGAAATATCGCGCGCATCCTTTTCGTGGAAGAGAGTCTTGCTACAATCGCAAAGTGTGACTGACATTTACACACTAATAATCTTAGTGCAATTTTAATATTGACTGTTAAATAGATTTTGCATATAGAGGCAGAATTTAAACTAATAAAAAATTTACAAATAAATGTATAGCATCTATTATACAAAAAAATTAACTAAACTAAAAATAAAATGTTGTGATGGGCAAATTTACAAATTTAAGCCTCTATATGTATACATATATACTAAAAACAAAGAGCTTTCGGTCAATATGAGCTATATGCTCAATGTATGTGCGCGTAATATATTTTCCATAATAAATTTCAAAATTAAAAAGCTGAATACATGTTTCGTATAAAGCTATTTTTAAACTTTTTGTTTGAAACTAACAATAAGACAGAAATTTATTAAAACCCTAATATACACGTGTTTTGTTTTCTACATATTTTTATACGTATCAATTTTTCATATATATTTTATGATTTAGAAGATCTTTACGATATTATACATTAACATTGCCGCGATATATATTTTGAAATAAATTACTTAATGTAATCTCAATTTAGTGTAATATTATTTCAATTTTGTCGCAAATCTTTAATATTTCGTTATTGCTAAATATATATATATATATATATTTTAACAAAAGTAATATAAAATTTATTCGCATCGATCAAACATACAAATTACTCAAAAACAAAAACAAATATATGTAGAAAACAATCTTTCAATATTATCATTACTCAAATAAATAATAAACTTAATAAAAATTGTAGTCCTGTGATTATTTTATTTTATTTTGCTGTTATTGGTAAAATATATATTTTACAACGTGTGCAATATAAAACTTAATATTTTGCCGATAAACATGTAAAATTGCTCAAAGGCGATTATTGAAGGCGATAAGTACAGAAAATAATATTTTGAAAATATTATCGTCAAATAAATAACAAGCTGTTATTATCATCTCAATTTTCCGTAACCTATTTCGAGCTCTTCTGTAACTTGTGATATTTTAGATTGCGTTTCAATACTTATTGACGCACGCGTGTTCGACTGTTCAGTAAAGAAAACGTTAAACCTTTTTGCAGACAGTCATATTGCTTCCGAGATACGTGTGCGATGTATTGTTCTTTTCTCTCTTTCTCTCTCTCTCTCTTTTCTGTGAAAGTGGATATTCCTTCGCTACTCGCGGGTGGCCGGAACGCGCTGTCGAGGAAGGTTTGTCTTCGTCAAGACGGCCGAAAGGAGCGGAAAAGCAGCAGCTTTTTAGAAAGCATACTCTACCTTCCTCCTCGAGACGATTCACTCGTCGGGGAGAAAGATGGTGTATAGCCGCTTGAAAAATGAATAACTCGCCGGTGCGAGAGAACATTCTGCACTGTCAGGCCAATCGGCCTCCGACAAATGACACAACATCGTGCAACATTCTGCAACAATCTTGCAAGAGAACTATTTTAAAGACTCGCAAAAATTCGTTTGCTAAATCTTGCGCGTTTGTTGACTGAACAAAGCTCTGATACTTTGTTTAACATTATTTTTCCACGACGTCGCATTCGTCCTTGCGCGTCAACGTCTGTTGTTTTAGTTATTAACTAGAAATTAATTCCCTGACGCAACTCCAACACATCCGGCGACGCGTCCCTTTCCCCTACGCTTCGTTCACGCAAGAAATTAGACTCGCAAGCGGCAAGAAAATTTCCGCCCTCGAGGAGGAAAGACAATTTCCTCCTTGCTTAAGGATCCTCTTTCTTCCGGCTCTCCAAGCCATTCCCGGCTGCACCCTTTAACGATACGCGAGCTGATGTGGTCGCGACGGGATGCAAGTGGAAAATCCGTGCGGTACACGCGCTCGCGGGATTCAAAGTTTCCAGCAACATGTAAGTGGGTAGTTAAGCCACACGATAGCGAGCTTCGACTTTCCTGCAGCGCGCAACTCTCCACTTTCTACGCAACTCATCATCCTAATTAATATCAATTCTGCTAATCTACAAGGCGAGCGTCGTCTCTCTTTGCTCGCCGTTCTTTCCGCCGTCGATTACGTAAGATAAATCGAGTTTTGCACCAATTTTGTCAGCAGTCCAATTCAATTCTCACTCTGTCACGCACATATTAATTATTTCACTCTCGACAAAACCGCGAAACTTTACATTGTAATAAAAAATTTAGAAGAAAACGATGGCTAACCGTCGAATGGAAATATTAATGAAATGATTTTGATAATTATTCATGTTACGAATGTTACGTATACAAGTGGTTGTACATAGACAACGGTTAAGTGTTATGATTCTGTATTGATTGAGAGTTGAAATAGGGAGCTTTGTTTATGTAAACTTTTGTCGAAAACGATACGATGTATTTCAATTTTAAATATGTATATCTGTCGATATTATACTAATATCGAATTTAATACACGGATCACGTTTTTGTATAAAGTGCCGACTGCAGTGTGTGGACAGTGTAACGCATTCGGCATGATATTTTAAATGCTAATGTGAACAATGGGATATCGATACAGAATCTCTATAATCCGACGTTTGTAATTTCAGATTTTGATTTCAAACTCAACTCAAATAGCTAAATTATTATTGTCACAAGTATAAACGCAATCAATTAATTAGCAGATTTATATAAAATAATTTCAATGTACACAATCACGTATACACATATACTTTAACACATTTAATAAATGCTTTTCTAATTGTCAATGCTTCTTATATTGTCATTTTCGACTATTAAAGATTTCACTTATTTTCGAAAAACATGAAAGACGAGGTATCAAAAAATCAGACAAATATAGTGTCTATCATATTTCTATATAAAATAAAATTAAGCTTCAAGAAAATGTAAATACAGAATTCCATATTGCGAATACAATAATTAATCTCTATATCATTCTTCGTTATTATCGATGTCGATTAAAGCAAAGAGCAGCGCTAACTTTTTTCAAACATCGACAACGAATTCGCGACGTTTTCTCGAGTGCAACTTCTACGACATCGTCGAAGTGGAATAGAAGCTTATTGACACACCAGAGAAAGAGAAAAAGAAAGAGGGAGAAAGAGAGAGAAGCGGGAGGAAAGATTTTCCAGGTTTTGCCAGAGAGGTTGGCGCTTCGATATTGGACTCGTTACATTCTCTACCAATCGACAAGTTCTCAATTCTGCTAATTGAGACGGCGAATGCAATAAGAGAACGAAGATAGACTTTCTTTTCTCTCTCTCGAGCTTCTTTTTTTCTTCTCTTTAAATCATCCTTCCGCGTCTTCAAGAAAGATTCTTGGTGTCGTGTCGATGACGATGACGAGAACGTCGTGGAAAAAATGAAAGGTGATAAGAAAAGGAGCATGAATTTGTCGAGGGATTAATTTGATTTATGAGAACAAAGACAAAAAGAAAGAGAAAGAAAATATTGATTTTCGCAGAGATATTTGATTTTAAAGTCGCGTGGGCTTTATCTAGTCAGCATTTGTAAGTTTTTTTAGGTCTACAGACCAAGGATTAATATCTATCGTAAGAAAAGCTTTATCTTATTACGAAAAAGTAATAAATTAACTTCTACCCCTCCCCTCTCTCTCTCTTTCTCTCTCTTATTCTCATTATATTTATATTGCTAAATCAATGTTGTCAACGCAGATTATTATTACGAATATTGCTCTCAGCAATAAAGAGATTGTATTACGTAATAATGTTTATTAAATGTTGTGAGTATAATTATTAATGTAGATTGGGTTGAATGACTAGGCTGATCTTGTGGAAAAACACAGGAAGAGAGAGACGAAGTCTCTCGAACGAACATTATCGATCGCAGCGAATCTTTAATCCGCGATATCGAGATCAGCCGAGAGTCTCGTGGACGAGTCTCGCGCGCTTGATCTCGGTATCGCAGATTAAAGGAAAATGAGAACGAGGATAAAGACCGATGATCGAGAGACTTCGTCGGCGAGGTTTACTTTTATCGGCGGGAACGATGGATTGAATTTCAATGTTATTACGAACAGGGAAAGAGAACACTCTGTCGTCGCGAAAGAAAGTGCGGTAAGACGACCGGGTTTCAGAAACTTCACGGATTTCTTCGGAATTTGCGGGGAACTGCATCTCCGTGACGCGACTCGCGAAAGCGCGAGTTAATAATATTTCATAGCGTCGCGCTGCGTCGAAGTATCGCCGACACTTATTGAATATTGTGCTGCACTCTCGCGCGATCATTTTTGCAATAATTTTTTCTATTTTCACGTAATAACAACTTTGACATTTTTTTTCTATTCTTACTAAATTTCATCAAAAGAAATAAATAAATCAATGTATTTGCGTGCTTTCCTTGTTTAATGTTTTTTAATTAAATATTAAAAAGATAACGCGACGTACACTTCTTGCGAACATCTAATCACTTTGTAAAAGACGCGAAGTCCGCCGCAAAGCAAAGTCGTCCTCCTCCGAGCAGTTTCGCGCAGATTTACTGCGATACGGAATCCTCGAGCAACCCGAGAGAGGCCACAATTAATGATCCCGTTAATTTAATTAATGCTCGCCGTAAAAACCGCAGCCGGTTATGCTTCCTGGAAGTCGAGTTCATCTCGCGACGAGCGGGCGGAAAAATGTAAAGAAAAAACGAATATTTCTTGAGGCGAGGAATATGACGGGAATAATATAGACCAGTTTGAAGCAGTTACGCGTGACGTACGATTTTAATTACCCGACATTTTGGATTTGCATCCGTTTCACGCGATTATACACGTGCAAAATTTTTCTATTTTACGCGTCGCTTCCGCGTAGTACAACCCGGATCGATCGAGTTGACCCATATACGTTCTCTTTCCGCGTTCACTTCAAGGGCCACGAAGTGAAGAGAACGAGGCGGCGGCAGTGCAGCGAGAGCTAATCCGTTTCCACGAAGGAAATTATGTGGCGTTGCATGCGACTGCAGTTGCTGCCTCGCTCGGCGACTACTTCCGGGAATACAGTTCGTAGTTTTCCCACGATACTCTCTTTCGACCTGGTGATTTTAATGCCGCGGCAACGCCCGGCGTCGTCTCTTTGCGCGATTAATGAACTAATTTGCGCGCGCGCGCAAATTAACGGCTATTAGTTTATTGATGTTTCGCCAAGAACAAGTAGCATTGCTATTCGAATTACGTTGTTGTCGGCGAGAATCAAAGAACGATAATGCTACTAATTTATTCTATATTATATTCTTTGATAATAAATCTTCTTTGGACTCTTATATAACGTTTAATTTACCGCGGTTATTGTGTTTATTTTATTACTGTGTCGAAAAGTCACATGTAATACATTTCTATGTATCTATGATTTGTTTGAACTCGAAGTTGAATCGAGTAGTCGAGAACAAAAATTAGATCGACGAGAGTGAAAAATATGAGCTGTTACATGCCGCGAAAGATGGCTCGTAAACTTTTGACTCAAAGAACTGCTGTAATTAAAAGTGCGTGCACGACGCACGCGTGTGCGCGTCCGTTAATGACTTTACGATGGCAACAGAGAAACAACTGTCATTCGGGAAAACGGAATGATATATTGCTCGCATCCTTCGTCCTGCCCAAAGTGTTTGCCGCTTTTAAAGCGATACATCTACTATTTGTCGCAAATTTGACTTCGACAAAACAAAAGTGTCTTGGGAAAATTAAAAATCAAGTTGTTTTATCTTTTTGACACTCGTTTCGCCAATCAATAATATATAACTTTAGTGAAAAATTAAAAATCTAAGTCAGATTGTAAGATATATCGTTGATATTCTAATATAAATATACAATAATATTTATATAATAAATATTTCGAATAAAAATAAATTTTTTGAAATTGGTTCTATTTTATTTTCAAAGAAGACAGATTTTCTCTCATTTTAAACGTTGTTCACGGTGCATGGCAGAATCGCAGCTTTAGGCTCGCTCTCGGATATATCGCCGATCTCGAAAGTTTGCAGAGTCCGGCGTTAACTCGCGTTGGAGAGTTACGATACTGAAGTAGAGAGGCTCGGGGGTTTAATGGGATCGGGACAAAGTGACCGCGGAATTTCCGCGGCGAGATAAAATGAGATAGAGCGCGTTGGTTCGCTTTTAAAACTTTTAAAACTACGCCCGGGAAAACATAATTTACCGCCGATGTCCCGCGCGCGCGACGATTCTCCCACTTTGTTCCTACTTAATTACATGCAAACAATTAATTAACCGCGGCGCTCATCGGCGCGCCGTTTGTCTTCGCGCAAGCGTTCGTTTTCCGTCCAAAAATGCAGTTTACCGTTTTGAATTATTTATTGCCGCTGATGTGACTAATTTTCGCAAGTAAATTTAATTTATTTTAATTAAGTTGCGTGTGTAACTGATCTCGTGCGGATTTTGGAACATAAGTATCTATAATAGAAGAAAAATTAAATTGTAATTTATTGTACTTTGTATGAAAGTTTGCGCTCGCAAACATTAAAACAAATATTCAGTAATCATTTATATATTGTTTGGTTTTACTTTATCCGCGTAATATCACGATGCAACAAACGTGCTGATATAATGGATTAATAAACAAAGCAGCAAATAAATAATATTGACTCACTCACCGATTTTCCATCTTGCATTGATCGACTTGAACCTTGCAAGTGTTCTTAAAGTCCTTGAACACCTGATTGCAATGCTTCTGATGTGTACACGTGTTGAGTGCATGATTACATGTCAGCAATTCCGGCTCTGGATAAGGATTGTTGTCTGAGAAGAAAAATTGAATAAGAATTCTTTTTATTGAAAAATATGCAAATAAATTAGAATAATTTATGAGAGACGTTTTTCTCAGTTTGACTACATTTTGATATTACATAACGTTTTTAAGCTCTCATCGTTCTTTTATACTGTTGCCAACTTAAAGTTAGGCAAATACTACTTTATGATAAAAGATAGGAGCAGTGTATGATTATATTACACAAATTCTTTACTTTCTCTAAATTCTTGTTGCAATTTTCTATACCTAACAAGTTTCATTATTTGCTCGGTCGTAACTTATTTGCCAAGTCAGAAGGTAGTTTATTCACTATGCTTTGTTCACAACCGGTTATCGATGCATGTTTTCACGTTTTCCCGAGGGCGATCGCTTTTATGTTTCTCTCTTCTGAGCCCATTCTTTGTCGGAAAAGAAAAGAAATAGCCTGTTGACCGGTCACTCTCTTATCTCTCTCTTTCTGTTCGCTCTTTTATTTTATAGCCCGCGCATATCCCCTATGCTTTATATTTGCATTCCGTTCGAAATCGAACCGTTGATAAACCCGGCTATCTTCCCACAGTCAATTTATATTGCCGCTTTTATCGCAGTTTGCTTTTCCCAAACGCATACAATTTACATAATTGGAAAAATTATATTTTTGAAATCAGCGATAAAACAGAAAAAATATATATAACGCAAAAAGATCTGCATGAATCGGGGCTTTTTGGTTAATCAAATTTTAACACTTTGCTGAAATCGGCAATTAGAAACAAAAAGAAGATCGATATATCGATATGCGATATATATCGAAATTCGATATATATCGAAATGCGATATATATCGAAATGCGATATATATATCGAAATGCGATATATATATCGAAATGCGATATTATGATGTTCG